>LUCH01000887.1:103843-134312 GCA_013368495.1 Paragonimus heterotremus | reverse complement strand
TGGTATCACCGCTCCTGGTCTGCAGGCGACGATGTTTAAACGCTTTAGCAGTTTGGTCTTTGATTGAAGGTTCCCAAATTGTGCCCAGCAGACATCCCAACCATAGGAAAACATCGCGGTATGTGAGACCGAAAAGAGGGGAAGTGTGCGTGGACTTCAACGGTTCACAGGTTGAGAGGTTACCATTTTGAGATATGCACCAATACCATCGCCCAGGAAGCACTGGGGTGATGTCATCCGACCAGCCTCCACTTCGGAGGAACACGATCCTACTTTGTCTCCACGTTGCAAGCAATCGATTCACTAATAATACGAGTAACCGAAGTCGAAAGTCCAACTGGCCTGTTGGAGGCTTGTGATACCAAACGTATCCTTTATTTATGATCCAGCAAAATATGCTTTGTACCAAAGTGTAACATGCACGCTTATTTTATTAAATCGACAGGACTTTCATGGGGTATTTCTCTTTTTTAACCAGTAAATCTATTTCACCTTCATGCACTAACGAGTTCCGCATCACTGCGAAAAGTGTTCGCCAGGAATAGTGACTTAGTTTCACGATTCATGATTCCTACACAGCCGTCGGCTCCTTTTTCTGTCTTCGTAATCATCTAACCATACTACGCGGCTCTTCACTCAGTTTCCCAATGCTTTTCATAGTACGACCAGCGTTACAACTCTGATCTCGTTCGGGCAACTTGTACGCAGCTACATAACATTCGTACTCTTTGGTTACATGTAATCTGTGATGCAGTACTTGTCGTCCTAAATGCCCGTGATCATCTTCAGTAGGCCCACCCGTCTGAATGTCGTAATTTTTCTCATCCCCCTTGTTAGCTGTGTCACATTTGTCCTCTTGATAATCACCAGCAAACTAACAGGCTGTACCTACATTTATAACTAGGTTAATAACTAGGTCACACCGGACCACTACCACCCAATACAAATTGAATACATTGTGAGCGGCACGTCGCTTTCTTCGTCGTTGTTCTTCAAATTAGACTTTGGTCACTCTGGATATCCTACCTGCTAAATGTAGTTGATATAGTGGTTAGTAAGTCGCGTTAGTTAATAATTTGCTGTCATCATTTGCCCACCAATCCAGCCTTTCTCCCATCTTTTTTTAAACATTGTTAGAAATTCTTCCAGATAGACCATTTCTCATCTCTATTACACTTGGCATATATATGGTTATTTTGCGTGATACTTAGAAAATGTGTATATTCTGACTGTTGTTGAAATGTATCCGTTTTTGCTGGTTTGTGTGTGTGTACATTCTTTTGGGTATATTTAATTTGACGTAACGAAAGTTGATACTGTGTGACTACATGACATCCTAAGCATTTCACAGCAGCAGCCGGAATGAGATCTTCAAAAGTTTGCTCCCTGCTACCTACTTGATAATCTCCGAAGTTTGCTGCTTTTCATTCCGAACATTCTTATTGGTGACTCAGCTTCGGATCCTACATTTATGTTGTGGACATCCTTGGCTGAGTTTACTCCGTTATGTTATTCTCAGGCAAAATCTCGTTTGTGATTATTCTGCTATTTTGTACTTTCACATTTACATGTTGATTTATGAATGACTCTGCTTTTACAAAATTTCCATTGGTGCACACCGTCCTAGAATTTGGTAGAAATGAGAAGCACATCACTTGTATGTGTGTAGTCTCGAGGCAATCGGGCAAAATGATCATTACTCACAAGCGAAAGTGGTTGAGTGTTCACATATGATAATTCGGTCGTGCCTAATGTGAGGTTAATGGAGCAGTGGTATACACGGTTGCCTCATGAAAGCGTAGCCGGAGTCCGAG
Organism: Paragonimus heterotremus; assembly: GCA_013368495.1. Taxonomy (NCBI): domain Eukaryota; kingdom Metazoa; phylum Platyhelminthes; class Trematoda; order Plagiorchiida; family Troglotrematidae; genus Paragonimus; species Paragonimus heterotremus. Next base: position 132,498 of record LUCH01000887.1, on the reverse strand, counting down.
TCCTGGCAGTGGAGAGAATATGCGTTACTGACGAGCTCTAATGAGAGCGAAACTCGAGCCTAGTGTTTCTTTTCGAAAGTCTATGGGAACATGGCAGCTGCGATCAGTTTTCGGTGACATAAAATTTATATGAAAACCAAAATCCCCTACTACTCATCAGTAAATTGATACTGTTAACCTTGTCGCACGTACGTTGAGATTGTCACTATGGCGCAGATGATATCACCGTGTTGCGTTCAGTCTCGAACACTCTCACCAGACAAATTGACATAAGGAGGCACACAACAAATATTTACCTCCAACAAGTCCTTTCTATATTCACGTAGGGATCACGTCCCCTTCCGTTTTCCGCCTTTGTTTTCATTAAAAGGTAAGCCCACAATGACATAACCCCAGTCCTTTTTCGCACCTACTATCTGACAGCCGCCTCATATATACGCTTTCGAAACTATAGCAGATGGTATCCGCTGCATATCTTCACGTTATAGTCATCGCATAAACATAGTCGTTATCAAGGTGTGCATCGTAGCCTATTCTGATTACTATGCTGGCCACATGAGAAGGCGCATTAGCGGTCTACCTAACAACGTACGTTATAATTTACTGCGGCTTTTCTTATGTGGTATCATGTTGTCTTCTATCGAGTACCGTATTTAATGGTTAAAAATCGAATTAGCAAACATGCCTCGCTCCCAGTATGAGCTTTTGATCGCCTATGTTTTAGGTCACTTGTGGAGCACTGACCTCTTTTGTCTCAATTAAACGCACTTCGGTGTAACTGGATCTACGGCCTACGAACGTGTAAATCGAAACGGAATAACGATCAGTGAAACGGTGGATAACAGCACGACGGTTAACTGTAATGAACAACGAAGTAAGGAGTATACGCGATCAGCTAATCTCTTCCCAGCCAACCGATCCACCCGGGGCTACCGCATGAAAACAGAAAAAAGACTGGCTTTTAAACCGAGTTTGTTTATGTCGCTCAGTCCTAAAACAACATGATCACAAACCCGTTGGTATTTGTAAGGTTTAGGACTAGCAACAAGTAAAGTCAAAACGAATGAACCAAACAAAAACCCAGACAATACAGTCTAGGTATGTAGTCGGGATGACAACAACAGATGTCACGAGGGCTTTGGTCACTCGTGAATTCCGAAGCAGTCCATGAACGTGGCAAAGGTGAAGGTCATTCACAAGTGTCCTTTGTTAGCCTTTAGTCACCCAATATCTTCGGGGGACTGACAACTCCCCGACACACTTATTCCCACAAATTACTCACCTGTCATATTTGCCAAGGGATAACTTCAGTGCTTCAGAAGCGGTTCGAGCGTACTGTCCTGAGCCAGCCAGAAGAGACGGGTCTGATTCGGTTTTGTTCTTAACAATACTACAGATGGTCGGGGCACAGCACGTGACATCCACAACCAGGTACTAGGCAGAACATAGTGTTTGTTGAGTTTCTCAATCGCCAATGAAAGTCATTAGATTGACGAATATTTTTAAAGCCATTGAAAGCGACAATGATAATTCTATTGTGATACTTGACCCTACCAGATTCCGGACCCAAGTACCAACAACGACGTGTCTGAAGGCAAGGAGAGCGGGATTGAAGTCAGTAGTTAGTAGGACTCGGAAGCCCGTCAAAATCCTTTCTAAATCTATTCAACAGCATGTCCAGTGGCATCCACTCACAGCAATTTTTTTCAAAATGCATACATCACTACCTAAATTATCCACCTTCAACCCTTTCTTAGTCAATCCAAACAGTGATATCACCTCAGAAACTGGCACTTTCGTTGGATTACTTAGGGAGGAATACGCTGCTTTTCTAAACTCAAGTACATCTCACAGTCTATCTGCACCGGACTATCTAAAAATCTCTTCGAGCACGGTGTAAAGGTCTTCCTCTCTAAATCCAACCCTTCTGGCAAACTCTTGCATACTTCTACTATCCTCCGGCGTCTCAACGCTTAGGGAGATCAGGAGGAATATGTTCAAACAAATCATAGGGTTGTACAAATGAAGAACAAATGCTGAATCAAAACTGGCAAAAAAAGAAATATTGATTTATTCTGACGCCAAAACTGTGCACCCGAGTATTCTCTACACAAAATCCAAGTGCTTGGATTACAATCTGCTACTTATTCACGGGTCGTGGGTTCCATCCTTTGGCTTGCATGGTGCTATGAAACCCAACTAGGTCGAAACAGCTATCCACCACTTCGCTGATGATCACTGAGACTAACCATTTGCAACAAAATCCAACACAAATAGGTTTTGGTTTGCGGTTTCGCCTAGCCTTATGGACTAAAAACTGTAAGCACAGAATGAAGGGTTCAAAAGGTAACATATAAACAGATTTCACTTGACCCGTTTGAGGATGAAGTCGCACTTAAATATTTGAAAGGGGCATCTAAGTTTCGTTGCCTTCACAAAGTGTTGGGCGGGAGTAAACATTGCTAACTATGTATATTGTTTACAGTCGTTTGATAAGCTGCCTGATAGACAGACTACATTGACAGAACTTAGGCCGGACGTTGAATTCATTTGTAAATATGAAAAATTAAAAAGAAGCGACCGCACACTGTATTCAAAGATCTGATTCTGCCGGATAATGTAGTGGAGGGTGAGGGCTGTAGAAAATTGCTTCCTTCCCCCACATCGCTCAAAAATGTACATCGGGTAGTCTGAGTGGTAGAATTCACGTCTCTCTACTGATCAGTCTGTTGTTGCTGGTAGATTGTTTCACTTATAACTAGCCCAACGCTCTTAGCTTTTTCCGAACTTTTTGTGCTTTTTGACCTCCTACATCTACAACTTTGATTTTGGCGACTTTTCTTCGAAATCGACGTAGAAGATTGACAAGTTTGATTAAGTGAGTTATAAAAACCCATCCAACTAATGAGGTAGAAGTGAGCTTTTACAGACGTGCCAAGACCGTAAGCCCTCTTTCCGATGCACAAGTATATTACTTCCTCTAAGTAGTTTGCGGTCAGAGAGCGAAACATGTATCTTATTCATACAAGAGCACAATGTACGAACTTAATGAACTACATATGTATTTCTGGATTATATGTGAACGTGTATATGTACACATGTGGGGTTTCTTGATTACGACGCTCTCGTTTCCAATTTATTGATCAGTAAGTCAACAAACTTTGTTCTCGTTTACTTGATAAGTTAAGAGTTTTTCTCTCCTCATCGTACAAGTAAGTGACAGAAATCCTGTTTGTAGGATAGAGGGTGCAATAACCTGTTATTTCCATATGTGAATTCGCTCCACCCCTTTTCCTGTAGTGACCATAATAACTAATATTTTTGAAAGTCGCATTCCATCGTATATTTTTGATGGGTTTGGCTTTCCAACTAATTTTGCTTCAATCGGGCTGGCAACTTATAGTTTCCATCCCTGAACAAGAACTCAACTGGCTCCGTGTCTCACTAGCCAGACCTGACTTCTGTGGACACTCTATTATCAGGGGTAGATAAGGACATACGGATAGTGAGGAATGAGCTGGGTATTACTCTGCCTGCAATACCAAGAAGAATAAGCTGAAGGCTAGACCCTCAAATTCGAAGTACGGAAAGCGGTTGCCTACTATCATAAGATACTAGGCGAAGAGACGGTATATCATGTGAAGTTAACTAAGCTAATAGATGTTAAGCCAAAACGATGTGCAGAAACATATTGCGTCGCACAAGAATAACCTAGGAATTTGTCATCCTACAACCAGCTGACTTCGCATATTAGGCCGATGCTTCTGACGGATGTACTATCTCACTGACTCAGTTAGTGTGTTAGTTTTGTCTCAGTTTGGTCGTCAAAACCGTCGTTTTCCATTGACTTTCAATTGGTTTAGTCACCCGGTATATTTGTGGTCTGCAATGTGACTGCATTCGAAATAGTCCCATCTTCCCAAGACTGTTTTATTATCCTTGCAAGTTTATGGTGTTCTTGGAACGTAAATTAATCTCGTTGTTTCAACGGACCGTTTAGATCTGCCTTGTCAGAACACGCTTCCATTCAAACGTGTATGATGAGTAACTTACTGAAATTGTACGCCAGAATAAGCATTTGAAGAATGCTGAGAATTCCACCGGAAAAGTCCAGTAAAACGTTTCCAATGCTCCATCCAACAGTGCTTCGCAATTTGTAATTCAGAAAAACCTGCAAAATAAGTAAAGCGTTAATATCGTAACTTTCGTGGATTGTCGAAATTGTGCCAAATCATCTTCAGGAATGTTTAAGGTAGTTAAACATTTCTGATCGAATTCGAATGATAATTCTGCGTAACACGGCAGACTATTTCAAGTTTGACACCGTAATATCACATAAGTATTGAGTACAGTAATTTTAGTGGATAGCCGTGATTGTTTAAACAACCACGCACTCGGTAAATCCTTGTCCCAATCTATCCGTTGTTAATCAAATACCACCCTATTTAGCTGCATACAAAATCTAATAGAACAAGATATCACTTCAACAGACTGCGTTGTTTTCAGTGGTTACGATGCTGCCTTTACCAGCTCAGATTAGCTGACAATGTCACAAGTTTGACAGTTTTCAGGGCATAAATAGCCTCATGTTGAATACCTGAGTTTAAATATTGAAACGTTATAAACGTGGCATCTTTCCATCTCCTTTACGCACAAACTGTGGTTGGGTTTCAAGGTCATAAAATAGTTAAATATTTTTAACAGCCAGAGATGTAATTCTGCCGAATACATTTGGATAATTTATGTCGGAATATTGCGAAGAGAACTGCCCATTTTTTGTTGCCCAGGTTTCAAGTACACGACGTTTCGGGTGTGCACATTTGTGCAAATTGACTACAATCATACTAAAACGGATTAATGGATTCAAATCACGAAGCAGACCTGCTTAATCTCTATCTACTAGTTGTGTGGCGCTCGCAAAACAAGCATTCACAGTGAATGTCTCTCCTCCGTAATATGCTGACAGAATTATGAGGAGTGCAGCAACGACGATTAAAGTTCAAAGAGTATAATGTAAGCTCGGTCATACGAGACCTTACCAGAACAAGTGAGTGATGGCTGAATAATTGTCACACACCTCACAAATGACACTTGGTACTGTTTACAACATGATATAACAGGTTATTTTTCAATTATAACCACGTTTTAAGTGCACGACTGGGACAAGTGTCGTCTGACTACGCGACTCTCTTTTGAGTCGGTTTTTTCTTAATTTTTGGGGGCAACGTACTTGGGTCAGGCAACCAGATGCCCGTCTTGGATCACAAATGGATGTAGTCCAAATAGACGGTCCAGAAGAAGTGAGAACTCTCTGAGGTGCAGTTTTTTGATCGATCTCTTGGAATGGGTACAAAGTGTGTCAACAACTTACCGCTTACCTTAACACCCTCTCAGATTAGTCAGATCACGTTTTATAACCACGAATCATAATGCGATCGCTCAACCTCACCTTAACGTCATTTTGTACCAAACCGTTTCTCACTTACTTAACTTAAAAACCGCTATATCACAAAATGCTATGGAACATTCATCTAGACGGCCCAAAGATAACCGACAAAAAACCTGACTTCACTAGAAGCAAATTTTCACTTCGGTGATACTCCTAGTTGAGACTGCGGCTATGCGCACTTTTCAATGATGGTGACGTAAACTACTAACCGCAATCACCTCACTCGCCATGCACACCCTCTACAACATATTAAACGGCCTGCCTGTTTGACCTTAATGACTAATTTCAACTCAACTGCGCGATTGGCAGGTTGTTTGAAACAGGCCGTAATAATGACTGATTGGTGAACTTAGGAGATCAGAGAGGCGGATAGAAGACTACCCAAACTCTAAATGACAGCTGATACGATTGAATCACAATTGTAAATAACGAGGCGTCACACATCAAGCGTGTGTCTTGAAAAGTCAGGAACGTTCTGCTGCACAATTTGTAAGATGACAAATTTCGTTGAATTTTTAAAAGTACTCAATACAAATTGCCCAGTTTACGAAACCAAAACCAAATTGTAGAACACGCTAAAATGAAACGCAAATCGATCACTGATGCAAAGCTCCTACGACTGACAGAGCACTGAAAGGTTACCAAACAATTCCTTTTTAAATGCATGGCATGGGTCTGTTATTCTGTCACTACCTTACGAGCAGTGAAAGCATCCTGCCACTCAAGGAATGACATTTCACTTCAACTTGTTCCAAAGGTTGACCCTGGCTTTATATACTAAATAGTCCGTGGTAAGCATTTCTAAAGACGCTGTGAAATATGTGGTAGTCCAAACAATGTAACAGGGGGCTTCTCCTTTTTCAAGCTTACCAAGTGAAACGAGTGCTTCTAGTTTCAGTTAGACGGAAATAAAACTCTCACTATTATCGCTTTTCAGTAATATGCATGGGTGTGTGTAGTTGACAGTGCACTTACGTTGTTCACTTATTGGGTTGTTTACAATATCTAAGTTGTCAGCCGAATTCGGTACATGTGCAGTGAGCAACGACAGTGTGGCTTTTCTAAGATTTCCGACCGCCACCATGCGCGTGCGCCAGCTTTTTGTATATTCATATTTTTATGTGCGTCAGTTATAGACGTGATATGACCTTGGTGTTACTTTCTTCAGCCGTGCATATAATTACACGCAGAAGGAATAAAAGTTATCAAGGACGCATCCAGAATACAAACCTTGAGTTCCTTTCCTCTCGTATTTTCTCTGTTATTGTTTCAAGTACTCGAAGGTTTAAACTATTTTCCTGCTTGTCACGTTTTGAAATGTCGACGTTGGAGCATGACCTAATCTAATGCCTAGCCCTCCATGCCCTCGTTACTACCACGGATGTCAGACTTGGTTAATACCAATCACTTAATTAATCAACCAATTCTTAATACATTCCCACGCAGTGCTAAAAGTAAACGGTTTGGTTGCAAGACTCATCGTTCCGTGTTAATCATAAACTTCTGTGGACATAGTTCGTTGGATCTACCGCAAAAGCCTCCTAATCGGTTAGCGGGATAAGGTTACGTGTGTACATCTTGTACACTACCCACGGGCTTTTATACTTCTCGTTTGCCATATCACCTGTAAGCCGATCGACCGCATTAGGCAAAACTGATATCCAGGTAGTTTAACGAACGACAGCATCGATTTAAATAATTGCACTGAGCAATGGGTAATCTGCGGTTGATACTGTTAGGCTATGTTTCCATTTTTAATAATACTTGCCTTCCTGCGACAATGAACTGAAACAAACACACTAACTGAAAGTGTAACCACCTGTTTTTATATGAACGCTCATCTACCAGCACCTGTGCATCAACTAACGTTTTGATTGCCTCTATTTTCAATCCTAGAGTAAAATCGGATTACTACTAATCATTTATTGACTTTCAGGCTGCATAATGAATGATCGGGGTGACATTTTAACGCAACTGGGTCCACTTATCTGCTGTTACCTCATTACCAAAGACTGTAAAAATAGACGAGGACGCTGACACATTTGTTCACAAAAGCTAAATCTAACCAATGGTTACGTGATTTGAAGTTTACCGCAAATTTTTAAGAAGAATGGTATACTTTGAGCCGAACTATCAGAATCCAATCAAGCACCTATTGAAATAAACCTAGAATTAAGACCCTGACAGACTAGTTAATCACTTGTGTCGTTTGCCTAATAAAATCCTTGTGTTTAGTGACGAGCCTTAATTTGATTTCCATTATTAATGGGATGCAGTAATTACCCGTTTCAGATATTATGCCAAGTCGCCTCATTTGTTTGATTAGTTGGTGAGTGGTTTTTGGGATGTGACGTTATGAAAATTCCAGTCCGAACTAATTCTAGTGAAGAATTTTAAGGATGTGAATTACCACTCTTTCCATCACATCTACCTCTCGACTGGCACACGAGATTGCTTTGCAGTAATTATAGCCAAAGCAGAAAATAAAAATTCCTATGGTTGATAAAACTCATAACTGGGATAATTGAACACGGCAGCATTTCAACAAACTGAAAAGCATTTTGTGTCAGAGACGAAGTCTAACAAACTGAAATACGCTATTGATAAATGGATTGAGAATAACACAACGTTGTGAGCAAGTTGTAATACTCTACGTTTCAACCACCTCGGGTGCCCTTTCTCGGGAGTGTTGTAATCGGAATCACACTAGCAAAGGAACAGAGGTCACGTGGGATTTGCTGTGGTTGGGACAATCTGCGCTGCCAGTGAGTTGGTTGGTCGAATCGTTTGCCTATTATGTGGGGGTAAGACTGTTGTAGATAAGGTTCATCTCTGTCTGGTGTTGTTTATCCATGCACGCCACACTGCAGGCAGGGGTTTGCTATCATTGCGATTAACACAAGTGTGTTGTGTGCAAATGGTGGTTGAAACGTAGAGTATTATAACTTGCTCATAACGTTGCGTTATTCTCAATCAATTTATCAATAACATGTTAAACACGACGCCAGAGCTGTTTAAATTCATTCGTACAAAATTCGGTGCGGATATCTTACAAGAGAAATACGCTATCTTTCAAAAAAATTCCGTTGCTAATGTGCTATAAGTACATTTTACACTAGTAGGTCAACTGAGTTACATCTAAATTGGGAGCTAAGTCATGAGTAGACTTGATGTTCCCTGCCTGTTTCAGGACGTCCCCAGGCCGATCGTCAGGACGGATGGACTGAACTGATCGATTGGTCTCTTCGGTAATAGTGGAAACTGGTCACGGTAGACAACCAGTCAAGTTATGACTGGATGTCAGCGCTTCACTACTTTTGCCACCGTCATTTCAAAAATGGTGTGTTCACATTCTCCCATCTTAACGTGAAACCTACTAGGCAGACTGAGATTCCAGCTATGCCTATACGTTGAATCTAGACTAGCACCAAACCTCCTGTGGTGGAGTACTGATTTGTCAGGTAATGTGAGTAATGAGTTAAACGAAAATAATTTGAATACGTTGAATACTGGTTACAATAATTAATTACTCTAAGTACATAATAACTGAACCGCTTACTTGAGGAATGTATTTCACAACAGTGATGAAGACTTTGACATACGATAAGTCAGTGAGAAAGTCCAATGCTGTAATCACGTTGACGACCAACAAAATGCTTTTGATGACGCAATACAAAAACGTTAGGGAAAGAACAGCCGCACATGTCCGGGAAATGCTTTGATCGTTGCGCTACCGATGATAATATAGAAAACAAATTTGTATGATTCTGAATGATATCGATACCATTGGTTGTTATTCGTAACGTTTGTTCTTTTCTTGTCTGATTCGCTCAGTATTAAATATGAATCAATAACAACTGATACAGAGCAACACTATTTAAGTTGGTAATTGTATTACTGATAAGTAGTACAGCAGATTCCGTGATTTTAGAGGAAATCCAATTAAGAAAATCATACACTTCGGCTGGATTAGATCTGGCGTTAAAAGCAGCATGGCCAGATGTTGCAACTGCTCTAACAACTGGGCTACGGAGCCACGTTGGAGGCTGAGAAATTTCACAGTTGTACTCAGTTATACACCAGAATCACTGCGGCGCTGCTACATAAAAGTTCAAAAGTCAGACGATTGCTGGTCCCTGGCTCAGTTAAATGAAATGTACAACTTGTAAGGACTGAACATCTTCATAATATCAGGAATAACGGTAGGAAGTTTTGAACTACTGATGAGCAGTCTGTGATTTGTTTGAGTTTACGTTGATTGCCGCTCAAGGTTGACCGCAGTCTTCGCATTCAGATGAACTTTTAAACCGGTCTCTTTCGGAAGAAGCATTGAGCTCGAGTTTCTCTCTCGCTAAGACTCGTCAGTAGTGCCTATCCTTGCTTCGTCTGGGATTAGAACTCCGACCACATTCTCACGAAGCAACCTTATTGAAGACTGTGCCATTGATCCTGCACTAAATACTACCGTATTTTCGTACATTTACGTTCAATCACTTTCGCTTTCTGGTGATTATCAAGCCCTTGGGTCATTTTGTTTACTGGCACAGCCGTTATTGGTTAAATGCAATCGATGCCAAGGCTGTTATCAGATTTAGCTGGTGTACAAATTAAAGGTCTTAACTCTGAATGAAAGCCCCGTCTAGTGTACAAGTATCTCAATTCAGATCTGAGAATATGGACTGGTTTTACTAAGATGAACTGCACTTTTAGTTATGACGTTCAATGTCTTCTTTTCTGTCAAGAAACCATTTAAAAAATCACAGCCATTTGCCCTTAACGTCGTGTAGACAAGGTTACCTGACTAAGTGCAAACAACAGTACATAAGGTAGCCATGATTCCTCTACATTGGATTTTTTAAACTTACAAATACTTCGTCGTTTGCAGTCAGGTAGATTTTGCACCAGATCCGACACTTAATGTGCTATTGCTAATCTTTCAAGATTAAAATCGTAAAAATTGTTCACTCAAAAAGAAGTAGCAAACAGCTTGAACAATTACCAATAATGCTTTACTTCTCACTATTTAAAGGTTTAGATTGTGTTGAAGGAAACGGTAATGTAAACCACTGAATATTTTACATTCTACAGGATGTTTCTATGAATACAAAACAGTGGAAAATTAGTATAGCAGATACGTAGATTCGAGACAGAAGCAACTATGAATAATCTGGGCTTCAGTTTGGCTCGTACTGTTGGCAGGAACAACGAGTACGTACACAGATGTTCTACGAAGCAACACAGAAATTTGGTGATATAGGAACAAGTGGGATGGATGATTGTGAAATTTCTGAGTTCAGCCTGCCTCCGTTAATCAACCGGTAAATGTACGTTATTTCTGTCGTTGGTTTGAGTTTAGTTAAAGACCGGATTTTTGTAACTGGGTCTGTGAAAGGCATATTGGTGGAGTTTATCCTGTGATAAATCAGGGTTTTACTTCAACACTTTTAGTTTCCATGAGAACATGCCAAACTTTTTCTAGGATTATAAAAAATGTGCTGCAATAGGTGTTATTAGTTCCCACACCAAACGTCACAGGTATACCCTGTAGCAAGAAGCCAGCAATGAGTTTAGCTAAGGTTGTCAATGTCTGAACTAGAACCATGAGTTTTGCACATCCCTAGCCGAATTCGTTGAGGATCAGATTAGGTGAAAAATTTCTATCACAGCCTACGACAATTATTTCAAGGACAGTTATCTCACAGATTGCAGTTACAAAATTATGAGAACAGCCTACTTATTCTGTGCGTTTTGGAGGAATCAACAATGTTCACTTCGTATATTTTGTTTCACAACTTCAGCACATCATTTCGATATGCCTTGAATTGGTGTTGTGCTCTTAACGAAACTTACGTTGCTTCAGTCTTCTTTTATAGTACTTATCAGGTCAGTAGGTGGACTCACGACTGTCATTTCGACAAAGTCGTGGAGACCCAGGCATGCGCAGTTGTCTTGAGATCCGAAATGCAGCTCAACCAGTCTAGTGGCTTGACTCTGTGGATAGAACTTAACGCTTCTGGTGTGCAAAACACGTGACGTATTGTCTCCAGAAATGGCCTTTCCATGCGCTTAGAAAATGGCAACCAAATTTTCAAGCCTGTTAATCTGGGCTGCCGCATTTCACTATCCGTCCAAAAATACCGCTTTGCTCACATTATCTCCTTAGAATGAGCATCACAGCAGGACCGCCTATTCAATGGGAACTGGCTTGTGCGTAGCAAGTTCGTCCATCTTAGTAGTATGTTAGTAATGACTCTGATTATCCCGTCCAACCAAGTGAAGTCTTTTTGTCGTTGAATATAACGATGTCTCACTGATAAGTCCAAACAGTGGGGATTTAACCCCACTTTGACAGTCGTGGTCTGCGTGAAGAGTCAGCACTGTCATGTTCTTCCCCTTTCGGCAGGTTAGCAAAGAAGTTTATAGAACACCCGTCGTAGAGTACTCGCTGAACTGTGACCGACATCCTGGTGACACTAGTAGTTCCGTGAGATGTCGATCGTTCATCTCCTTACGATTAGTATGTAATGTTAAACATCTCACTCACTTTGATGCCATTTGGATGGAGACGTACCGTATTTTGGACCTGGCTAATAAAGGCGCGTACTATTACGAATTCAAACGTATCTGTGGGAAGCTAAGATTTTCCGCTTTCTGAAACTCTTCTAAGTTGTTGCTCTGTAGTATATTGTGAATTATGTACGTGCAATCATGAGTTTTTGACTTAATGTAATGCAACGTTATAACGCCAAATTTGGTTCTGATGTTGTGACGTGTACACTCCTTAATGAGCCTGAAGTTCAGCGTTTTTGTTCCTCTTCCAGTTCCAAGTTGATTGGCGAGTCCCCCGTTTCGAATGAAAATTTTCTTTTGTTCAATACTACAGCGTCTATACAACCAAAACAAAGCCACTGGCCAGCGGTCGTCTCACTTTTTGCTAATGTCTTCTCCAGCTCACTGAAAATGTTCATGGTGTACAAATACCTCCAGCAAGTGGCAATCGCAACCTGGCACTATGATTTTATCACATCCATTTCTGACATGTCATCGATAAAAAACAGAATAACAAATTCACTAGTATATGACAGTTGCTAGTAAAACAGTTGCTTTGGAGATGCGTGCCTTATTAGTTCTGTTGTGGGGGCATATATAACAGCCTTTTGCGTTACTACACGAGAGAACAGATTCACCTGTTAGCTCACCTCATAGATTGCAATTTGAACACAAGTTACCAAGCCGATTAAAACTCCATGGACTGCAAAAAATACGTCGTTCAACATCACCGAGAGACTACTTCCGGGATATTTGTGGTAATATTGTTCCTGGAAAAGAATAAGTTCGTTGAAAATAGTAACTTATTGACAAACAATATGTCGCGGTGTCACGTTTAACATTTTAGAGATTTAGATAAACTAAAAGAGAGTGTTGCAATACATTGGACAAACATGTTACGTAATAAGCAAATTCTGTAACGGAAAACATATTTCTACTGATAGACAAATGTTTATGGAGTGCAAGTTGTGCTATGTTTAAACAGAATATGGACAATTATTGTTAAATTTCAAGAATTCTATTAAACACTCATAATTATAAACGTATTATCGAGTTGGAATCTGTTTTCAACTGTGGTGTATAATTTGCCTCTAGGCTTTTTGGTACACTATCGATAGATTAAGTACCCATTATATAGATAACAGTTCTAAACTTCCCTGTTGAATCAGGTTGAAGCACTTTCGAATTGCATCGTAGCAGACAGGAGAGTGTGGTATATTTATGGTTCAGTGCTTTTACAGGAAGTTGCATTAAGAGTAATAGTACCACGTAGCTATATGGAAAAGTACAAATCTGACTTCGCCATTTACCAGCAGAATATTATTGGAGTATGTAACACTAAAACAGATTGCCTATATTCAGATGTTGAGTTACCACTTCCAAATCCAACAGCTGTCGTATATTAACTAAATCCTACGACACGTTAAATTCATCCCGATGTAGAACTGATTTTAGAGTGAAATTCACTAAGTCAGGTCAGTGGACAGTTTTTTTCGGTGTACTGTTGGCAGAGTTTTCAAAATCTGTTAGAAGTAAAGGGGAAATGGGCTATTAACAAAGGTCTTGCACCCAACATTTGCTTTATTTTGAAAGTAGCTAAGATAACCTCACTATAACTGCACTACTCTACCTTATGTGATAGGATATAAACTGATTCACATACATTTTGTACGGACTGCGACTGTGAAGTGAAGTTCTGTTTTCCACGATGTTCAGCTTCAAACCAACATCCCATAAATGCATAAACCCTAAAGTTATGTGGTGGGCAGTTGACAGATATTAGCAGGGACAAAAGCAGCGTCCAGTCAATGCGGCTTCAAAGTACCGTGTGAATGAACCGTGCTCTCCAGCTTTTGGAGAACAATCTGGGCCTTGGATTAATTCGAATCGGTGACAGAAAAAAAACACCCCTAATCGCGGTAGGTATCTCAAAAACTTATTTGTGAAGCCATACCTGGACCTCAAAACTTCACACTCGTAATTAGTCATACGCTCATTTGAGTTATAAGTGAGTTAAGTTTCCCAGTGACAAGGCATGCGCAAGCAGACAGGAGCTGCGTGAACCACAGACGATAAGCAACAAGGTAAATATCAACATGTCAGAAATTCTGGGAACAATAACGACTTCATTTCTGGAGTGCAAAGCTTGCTTATATGCATCTATAACCCATTATCACCATCACTAATCTCTAAACTGGTCCATAGATCAGCTTTTTATTCGTTTAAACCGGCGGTCACATATTCGTTCACACCTTCAATTGATAATCCATGTATGGAAGCTATTGACCATTACCAACAATCAGGTCATTTATGAAGTCATCCTAGACATTTCGCTTTCATACGAACCAAATAATGTGTTTTATGTTGACAATACTCAGACAATTGTGCATTTACTGTTGTGGTAAGTTATAGACAAATTATTTTGTTTCTTCATGTCTGAAGGGTTGTTTAGTAGAGCGTGCGTCACGCCTCTCTACTATCAGTATAGTTAGTAGTCACACCATTTCCACTAATTTGACCCACACGCGGTATAGTAAACAAATTCAGCAGATGGCACCTGCGAAGTTCTTAAAGTTGTATGTGGGTTATTCGGCAAATAACTGAACTATTAGATCTGATGGATAGTAAAATAGTTCTACGTACTGCAGTTAGGCTCATAATGAATATTCAGGTTACACTTACCTGTATCGAGGGGACTGCATAAACACCCACAGTGAAAGCACTGTAGGCGACGTAGCCAAATATATTGAAAGCAAGCAAATCGAAACTAAATCCCACAACACTGGTCAAAGAAAATAGACAGTTGGTGCTTTAATACAATGAAGAAGCAAGTGTTCACAATCCTCCTACATTTAACTGTAAACAAGAGTATTCAAAATGCGGTTCTTATCAGGCGTGACAATGCGACACAATGCAACAAAAGACTGCAATAAAATAAGCTAATTACCTCTATACCAATCGCAGACACTCTCTTTGAGAATGCTTGTTGGCGAAAATCAAAATATATAGATAGAAGTAAATCTAATATTTAATGGCGGTTACACTTTTCACACATAATGCTCGATTGTCCTACCGTAAAATTACTCATCAACTCCAAGCTTCTCACAAGCCATACTTCACTAACAATTCGGATTTAGAAGTTCAAATGAAACTTTCGTACTTTTGAAGTCTGATCGCCGACGTACATTCCATTAACTCAGAGTTGAACATAGATATTAATTTGGAGAAAGGAAATTACCATTATCTGAATACAGTGATACAATTACTTGGTTATATTCAGAGGACTTACAGTAAATGTTTTGCTTATTAAGCTTAAAAACTCCGAAGCCAGCTATTCTTACCACACCTAACCAAATTACTTAATAAACTTTTCGGGTTCCAGTGAACCATTAATGATTTCACTTTGTGGTGGGAGGGTGAACTCAGTTGAGAATATTCCTTTAAATAATAAAGAGTGAAATTCGTTGGATATTCAAGATGACAGCGTTACATGTTTTGGCCGAGCGAGTATCTTACTTACCAAAGGAAACACTGATTACTTATCAATTACAGGAAGTTATTCTGAGAGATTCGCTACATTTCTTGATAGTTAAACTTGAACGAACGTACGATTTCTATAAAGGAGTTCCTGGATATGTCAAACATGTTTTGTGTGATGACTGCTATAATTCTTATTGATGGTAAAAGCGCTTAAGTTAGATATTTCCCAAGAAGATTAAGAAAGAGCACGAAGGGAAACAGAGCGAACACTGTAGTGCAAAATTCGTAAGTAGATTTCAACTCTTGGTCAAAAGTATTTGGAAGGCGCACCAGCAGACCTGTTGGACTGTAGGTCCATCAGCTAGTTTCTCAGTGTCGAAAAAATCTCTTGTTGTATTTGATCAAGTGGAGATCCTGAACATTAATCCAGAAACACCTCAGCTGGTGGCAGCTGTTTCGTTGTCGCTGGCCTGGTCATCGGATGAAAGGCACTCGGGGTACCGTCACTCATTTCCCTGACTAGCTCCTCTCGTTTCAATTTCTGTACAGCCTTGGTAAACGGGTTTACTAGGCTTTCCGTCCGGATGTTTCATTGTGAATGCTAAACGGACAGACACACATTATGAATACCACTCCTAATGCAAAAATATTAACATTTGGATGAATTGTACCGGTTAGTTTTTGGTCACTAAATCTCCCGGATACCTGTTTATACGACTAGCCATCGAATGTGAGAAAGATTTGTCGAGGTTTCGGATGCTAGCACGTGAAAGATTTCCGACAACTTTGTGTGTGCATTGATTGAAAATGAATACATGAGTCTGTATGATAAGGCTGTAAAACCGATGTGAAGTTGGGATTGTCACTTGTTATACCTACGTAATGAAAACTGGCCCTATATATCGGACATTCTTAAGGACGTTTGACAGGTTTTGCATGTTCATGCAAGACATTTAATACGACGTTTTGACAGTCACTGGAAGGCTAGGAATTGAGTCTGAACAGTTTCTATAAACGTAATCATCCAACGAGACTGATGAAATCAGTGTGGTTTCATCAGATTCTTCGAACGTCTGCCTTGTTATCAGGTAAGGTGAAGCATGTACCTCGAAAATCTTAGTGTATTGCGGAACTGCACTCACTTAACTTCGCACCTCATCGCTGTGATCTGTTGGTGGTGAAGAGTGAAGTACCTTTTTATCGCTTCAAAAATTGACAGAAGAGAGGTGCGAAAAGTGTTTGGAGCAAAATCGAAAATGCGTGAACTTTTGACCGCAGAGTCAAATATAAAACTATCTTACTCTTTGTGGCTATATTTCTTTTCGGCCAATTCGAGTTTGCGTCAAGCATGTGAGACTGTACATTGCGAGTCACCAGAAAGTAGGTGTAATTTGACTGTCTTAAAATCATAATTTGACGCACCTGTTGCGAAAACGTCATCTAGTTTTTGATTGTATTAGGTTAAGAGAAGATTGGACGGTAAAAGTTGTTCGATATGTTTAAATAAGAGGTGACAAGCCTCTGACAATCGCCATGGAGAATTTTTTGCGAGTGGGTGGTCAATTGACGTACCAACATTATGCACAAGTAGCATAAAGTTCGTAATAATTTACCAGACCCGTTGGCTGAGTGTTTCTGGTGCAGATTTTATTTTCTCATGGTCTCACCTACGGCCCCACGGATTAACGGCAAACCTATACAGTGAAAGTTTACTATGCAGTGGAAGAAAATGGCAGTACTGACAGGATAAACGTATTCTTCACCGACTTCACACAATGCAGAAAGATACAACTGATGACCTTCAATTGTGGTGTTAACAATGATAATATTGCTTAAATGATCAAAAATGCATGATGATTTATCTAGCCTCCGTCATGTAATGAGCTACCAAAACGAGAGGGGACCAGAGCAGAAATCGGAGCGGCACTAACCAATCTCAACCCATTGGAAAACTACCACTCTTTCTATGGATGGACAACGTTAATCAACTATGCATCTCATCGACACTTCAGATTGATTGACGCCTATCGATCGTAATTCGGCTTACAGCAGTTTGTGTGTGAGTTCTGATCAGCTGAACCTTCATCATTCAGAAAATTGCTCCAGTTCAATCTCACTACAGCCTCATGCTATTTCCGGTGGCAAGTTACCGGAACATATTTCATACAAAATGACAGGCAATTGTACCAATGCAATTCGTGATCTACTGATAATAGTAAAATTAATTCATTGTATTTGTCAGCGTGTCCTTGTAGATAATCATCGATAAAGTCAATCTTGGAGAAAAGTTAACCACAGTTTTAAATTGCGTACAAATCCTCGGTGGAAGCTCGTAGCTACTGATGCGTTTCAGGTGTTTAACTCATGCTTGATGTGAAATCACCGCAAGATTACAGTGAACCATTTTTATCTCTATCGTTGGTTGTATGAAAGGATCCTAATATGTTACTGGACAGTTAACACCCAGTCACTCAGATCAGTTCAATTCCTCCCTCAGTGAAATAATATTTACATTTGAAACTGACCATTTCGGATAGAAAATTGATTTTGCAACAAGCTGAAGGTACGAGGTAGCGTTTGTCTTTATGTACTGATCAGAATTCTCTTCGAAAAGTTTTGTTAGTCTTTGCGACTCACAGGCCATTTTTGTACAATGTCTGAGAATATACATTGCAGGAGGTTATTTGAAAGGACATAAGTGAAACACTGGGCGTGAGTCCCCTTAACGTATTAATCAAGCACTTAATATAATCCCAGTGTCTGAGTGACAGTCGAAATTCTTAATAATGTTAGCTAATGACTTTGGTGAAAAATTGAAGCTGAAAATGTTGCGATCAGCCGAACTACGATTTTGTGCTCCAGCACCCCCCCTCAGCCACTCTAAACTGGTTTCATAAAACTTTTGTTGTTGGTGTAGAAACACGAGAGCTTTTGCAGTTAATTTTAACCCACTGATAGCAGTGATTTACCGCTGACTCCCTAGATTTGCTGTAACCTGACACGTGGCGTAAATACGGAATACCAGTGTGCGTATAGAAGCATACCCACCCACAGTTACAGGGTGATCAGTGTATACAATGTAAGGTTAGCAATTCCGGTGCACGAATATTACTTCGACGTTGTGTTACTGGCCTACCGAGACTGAGCAATCATAGTGTAGCTGCATTACAAGTCTGTCGAATGAAGTACGCGAGCTGTCAGTTTCACAGACAGTTGTCGTTTTTGCATAACAGTTCCGTTCACCTGTTTCTTCCCTCAAAATACTTCGTCTGGTTTCACTACTTCGGTTATCCGTTCGAGTCAATAACTAGTTAAGATTACAGTACGGCGAAGAAAACTCATCCGCTCGGTTATGTGTGATAATTGATGAGAATAAACGAAAAGGTACTAACACCTTAAAAACCGGTTATCGCGTTCTTAACAATGCATGATGAACACGATGGTGTTTATTTTGTACGAAAAAGTATAAGTTAGTTGAGGTTTCACAAAATTTTACTTACGTCAACTTCAGAATGATTTGGTCATTGGTAAACAACTGGTGAGTAGTAAACTGTTTCTTTACTTTGTTTTTACTGTAATTAATAATTGGTGCTTTCGTTTCTGATCCATTCCCACGTTGTAAATTAAACTTATTTAAAAACAGAGCATTTTATTCTGATAATCAGTTGTGATGGCTGTAGGAATATCCGAAAGGACATTTACCCATCAAAGATAGCCTACCAGTCACAAGAGTGGAGTTACACCGTGCTGCATGTCAGATTATACGCTTTAATGTACTCATCACCGAGGTTAGTAATTAACAAGCAACAGTAAATGCTACTACAAATATTACTGCTGAGTGTTGAGTCTGTGTGTCACACAGGTCTGGAAGGTAATGGCATAATTACTACACTGCTTAGTTGTACCTTGGCTGTAACCTGAGCTAACCAATAATCTGCGAAGGTCTGTGTCTATTCATTTAAACAAGACTTTACGCTGCTGATTTTGGAGATGTCTGACTCAATACATTCGAGTTGCAATAATCTAGAAATGAGTCTGTAGATATAAAAAGGATTACAATGAACCAAAAGCTGATAAAATCTCCGAAGAAAAAGTCTACTCGATCAGGTCACATGAACTTGTGAGTATGTGTACAAAGTATAGTTTGCTACACGAAGTTACCAAATGTGTTTTGATTACATGCGTTCAAGTATTCTCAGAGAACGTTAGAATACTTAGTCCCTGACGATGTATAATGGTTAACTGAAGGATAATTCCAGTGTACACTGAAACCGAGACTGACCTTTTCCGTTTCCAGTGCAAAATAACTTGTGGGTAAAACGATGCAGTCCATGAAAGAAAGTAAGCCCAACCGCAGACATACTGAAGTACGTCCAGTGGGACTGACCGCATCTGAAATCGGCAGAATAAAAACAGTTGCTCAGAAAATGAGGGTTTCTGGAGTTTCCAAACAGGATATGTTGACGGATTATTGTTAGTTGCCATTCTTGCCATCTTAAAATGCAATTATGGCTGCCAAACAAATAACGAGAACGATGAACGTATTTTTGGCTGTGAGCCGACGACTAAACCATACTGTCGGATAGTACTTCCTTCTGTAAGCCAATAGTAGACTGCCCATTAAAATTGCATTAGGTTTTTCAGAGCATCAACCTAGTTTACACTGGGCACAAGTACAGGACAACCAGAAGGTCGACCAGCCAGATGGTTGACTGCCTTTTAGGACCGTGCTGTAAAATATATTCCCATTTTCTGTTAAATTTTCAGAATAACTTCCACGCTCACACTCACAAAGCACACTTTTTTTTACAACGTACAGTTTCCGATTCACTGTTCTGCATAACCTATATGTCCAAAATGGTCCCTATTGGCAGTTAGTCAATAGCCTGCATGCGGGAAACTTCAAGCAGTGGATTGACATGGCTCGGAGCCGTTTTGTGAACAAACTCCATCGTAACTGAGAAGACCAACGTTCGGGGTTTGGTGCTTAGCTTCATACTCTCAGGAGTATTTAGATGCTCATTCTCGCGTTTGTGATCGGGAAGCAAACGCACTGAACACATCCCAGTAGTAATGGTAATCTCACACCTCATCGTAGACCGTTCCAGTTGGAGACTCGTCACAAAATGTAGTTCAGATTATGTACTACAAGGTACTGGTTTAATATTCAGTCAGGTTTCCTTGTGAAGAATACTGGTTGTACGTCACTTAAGTGTTCTTCCGACGTAATATCTGCATAACGTAAAGAAGTATACGAATGAAATTTCTGCGCCAACTGCTTTCTCCAAAACGTTGGTAGGATTTCAATTGGGACTTACAGGTTTTTGAAAGCTTTAGTCTGGCGAGTGTGGGGCGTGAGACAGTACGGTTTGCACGGAAGTCGCCATATCTCTCAGTCGCCAGATGGCTTTCATTGACACGCCATACAACCATTGAACCACGTCTTCCGGATTGGGTTTTAGCGTCAAGTTTGTGATAACTAGCAGTAGATATTCGTTGAACCATTTACTTGGTTGTTGCCTAGATACAGTTGATGCTTCTAATATTGTGATATGCCACTGAAATCTGAATTTCAAACGGTACACTGAAGCTTTAAGGGTACCATCTAACCATCACCCTTCAGCAATCAACACTAACTCCAAATTGTCATACATCTTAATGGGTGAGACAGTAGGGGGATGTGCTTGGTAGCGAAAGCCTTGGATCCATATCCAAACCTTCGATATTAGAGTCAAGGTACCATGATAGGACCATCATCTTTTTAGCTGGGCGACAGTTGACTCATCGGTTACCCAAAGCATAACTTCCAAAACTTCATACCTACTTCAGTTAACTCGCTGCAGATTAGGCAGCAGTGGATGTTGGTCACAGTGGAATCATTCCCTAATATACTACGTGGCCTAATTAATTTCTAACTCAACCATTTAATGTTAACCATTTAAAACTAGTGGCCAACTTTAGAATATCGAGTCCACCACAAACTCGTAAGTTTTCCTAGAAAAACTGATGCGTTTTTGCATTGATCTGCAAATTCCTTGCCAGAATATTGATTATTTCACAACTGGAATACTATTTTGTTATCCGTTCTGTTGTGGTTACCTGGTCTTCCTCAGTAAGAATCACATCAGCATCTGATTATCTTTTAGTGCGTTTGTCAAATTCATCATACCTGTATGTCAGTTGTATATGACGCGGGATTATAGAGCTCGATAGAACGCCCAGGCACCAGAATTGTAGCTTTGTGTCTAAACATTTTGCGCTAATACTGTAACAACCTGGAAAACGGACTACCACCTTGGGTCTATAGTGATCATTGTTTTTATGTTCACTGAATAAAAACATAACATAATAAGCAATCCCGGTTAACATACGTTTCCGTACTTTCATGGGTGATTCGCTACAAAAAATAATTGTACTAAACTGCCTGACGGCAATTTAAAAACCCGAGGAAACGTTTGTTTTACACACTACAAGTATGTTGATAGTACACTACTATTGCTGTGAAAAGCAGACACCGATATAGCGGTATCAGCCGAACAACACAAGTTGCTGGATGGAAACATATTCAGCATATCTCATTTATTAGTAACTGTAATGCATTGTAAGGGTGTCCTCATCGGCTGTCTGTCTGTTAATGAGTCATTCGTCCGAACTAGTGTTGCCCAGTCGATGTTTTTGTGTTACTCGCGTTAATATACCGGATAAACGGCAAAAACTACGCGTTTCAGTCGTGTTGTGTACAGTGTTCATCCTTGTCTATCCGCGCTAGAAAGTAGACAATAAAAAGTATCCTGTTTCCTAATCTGGCCTGCGTAATTCCAGGATGAAATGTGAACTCAAAAACTCTTCTGCTGGCCGGATACCACACTAACATTTGCCATTTAGCTTGATACAGATTGGATTGAATCAGGCTATGTCTATTTCGTTTCCTTTGGTAGTTTACGTTGATTAGGTCAGGTTTCACTTAATAATGTGAAACCCCTTTTCCCTTTGTCCACTAGCACAACAGGTCTATTTTAAAGAAATTATCGGTGACGAAGTGATATACTTTTTCTAACTTCTCTAGAAGTAGCCGTTAAATCGATTTTAGAGACTCAAGATAGTCCATTCAGTAATACATAGCAAGGCTGCTGCAGACAGTTGGGTTAAGGGGACTATCTTCCATGACCTAAGAATCGTCAGAAAAGGTGACCAAAGTTGACCAAAGTTATATGATACTATTGACAAAGAGTAGAACATAAGCGCTGTCACCGTGAACGTGAAGTAACAGGGTACTCAAATTATCCAACAGTGTTCAAAACGGAACAATCACAAGCGAGCTCTTAAAGAACCATCAGTCGAAGGGAAAACAGGAGATAGGTGACTGTGAGAGGGCGTAAAAAAAATCAAGCGAGAAAGTTTCAGTCAATATGCCATGATGCTGACGAAACGAATAAAGGGATATTCTCACTCGTTAGCATTCATTGCACGCGGCAAATGTCAAAAGCAAAGTTAGAACCAAAGTCTCACTAAAAAGCCAACCATACTTCAACCAAATCTGTTTCCTTGCTATATCTGTTAGTTTCCGTAGGATGGAGAGGAAAAATGTGCTACTGTTTACACCTGTCCTAAGTCACTTTCACGTAATTTTGTGGTAGTTGCCATCAGTCAGGCTAGAGTAGCTGTGGCCGTCAGCTCAGTTGATTCAATCACTTTAGTATACTGGATTCTCTGAGATAATAGGAATTTTGTCGTTCACTTGTCAGGCTGTGTGTCAGTTTGATCTAGGTAGTAAAGCCTTTAGTGTTTTCTATTCTGTCATTTTCTCAAGGGTTAAGAACATCAACACTGGTCGACAAAATGGTTGCTAGTCTCGTTTAAATGGCAGGCTTAGTTTGACGGAAGGTTGATGAAATACTGGTGAGTAGCTGTTTGTATCCGTCCACCCGGCACAGTTTATCTCTGGCTAGTACTGGTTTTATGCATCATGTGTTTTGCTGTCCAATGAATAAAATCGCATTCATAAATGCCGTTCTACTCCAAGCACGTGCTTAGGTTCCGACCACGCGGTGGATGGTTATCGCTAAGCGCTTGAATCTGGTGGATTCTGGCTTCAGCCACAGCATCGGTCGGTTGTCGATAAGCTGGTAAGGACCATACCGTAACTTGCTTTACAGTAGTCCCTTAAATTAGCAGATATGGTATCTCATGTACGCTCCCAAAAGTCAGACGGTATGCAGTTTGTTGTGGTTCGTGAAATCACTTAAGAGATTTGTTTAAACAACTTAGACAGCTGAGAACACTAATGACAAGGATACCGTTGTTGTTGCTGAAAGTGTCTGTGGATTATTCAAACCAACTCATCACCCATAATGACGGTCTGCTAGTGAAGATGTCAGTGTAACGGATGATACACTTATCTATACCACATCAAATTGATTAAAGCCCCCTGTATAATTTTCAAAGGGGCACCCTATCTAGCATTCATTCTACTGTCAATATACCCCAGCTTGCAAATTCAGCAACACACACGTAATTTGCCACCATTATTAATTTATCGTGTTTGTGTGGCAGTTAAGCATCAGCGTGAACCACTGATATATTGCTGACTACGATGATGATAATGATAGTGATGAACTTATTTATTCAAACCGATTTGCTCCATCAGAACAAGCTGAAATCCATGACCACCATCGATGGCTTCAGTTGTAGCCAAAATTTGGTGTACCACGGTTTTCTACTGACTGCCCCTTGACTCGGTAAATAAGATGAAAGGAACTGGCCGAGTTGACGATATGGCGCGAATCAACAAGATGTGCAACCATTTCGTTGGTAACTGTTGTAACGACTCTGCTATTAAAGCAAGCTGGAAGATATTCACAGATACTTTCAGGCAAGTGCCTGGTTGTGAGATCCACGTAACTAGAACCATAGAAACGAGTAAATGAGAAATAAGGCACAGGTGCTCAATGCTATTTCAATCGAACCTCATTTGCTGCGAAGTTGCTTGTTTGTTTCAGCCCCACTACACTTTTGTGTCTAGAGTTAATGATAAAATTACTGTTTTCACAGCGTCCTTCTGTGTATATTCACTTAGTTGTTCTTGTTGAACTTGTTACTTGGGTCGCACAACCTGGGGCTTACGTGATCTTATTCATGAACACCGTCCAACCTGGATTAATAACGGAGTCACTAAGATAAGTATCAATGCAGTGAGGTTCTGCCTCCCTAGTAGCCAACATTTTTACCGTAAAGTTAAGCATCAAAATTTAGCTTCTCGACTAAGATTATCCGTTCTTCTCGATTTGTTAAAAAGTGAACGCTATTGGCATTTGATACGATTATTCAACACACATCACAAATGCGCTTTTGTAAAATTTACACCACATTTAAAACCTTGTAAATTTGATTATTTTTGTTACAAAGCAACATAAGTCATGTAGTGACAAGACGTCGATAGACGTGTGCAATGTAGTTTCTGAGAACAGTTACGCCACATTCAGATATGAACAGAATTTAACGTGAAGTTGATAGACACTATGAGGAAACTACTATCACGACCGGTTTCAACAGTAATCATGAGTTCAAATTAGTTAAATACTTGAAGAATAACATATTTATCTGTCACACTTTAAGGCCGATATTCCGACAGAACATCCTATGTCAGTCCTGTGAAACTCAGCCACGCTCATGTTAGCGGCGTCTTATAAACATACTATATTGCACTTCCTGATAATAAGCCGGAAAGGCAGATTGCCTGTTTTCGATCGGTCACTTGTGAAATCTCAGTTCCATAGTATAGTATGTACAGCATACGATATTCCTTGTATCGGCCTACTGAACACTGCCAGTAACACTGCTAGTAATAATTGCATTAAACATTTCCCTTCGACATTTCCAATCGAAGTGTAGAGAATAAGTTGTCTTGTTACAGTCAAGTTTTATCGGTCTGATAAACGTCCGTGATTTCATCCGTTTAAAAGACAATTTGCGTTGCTGAGAAGAGTTGGATGTTTATTAACGCTTCCCACGCCGTTCTTTTCCTTCATTGAGAACGGAGAAGGCACATTTGTTGTGGTGGTTAATTGTATTTTCTTTGATACCAACAGCGACCTGAAAAAAGGTTGAGCATTTCGACGACAACGTTAGTAGCCTTTTACGATTGCTATCATCACCTTCATAGCACGTTTCAGATGACCTGAAGTACACAGAGTTACTGATGTGTAGTCGGGGATTTCAAGCTGAAGATTATCCACAATTGATCTAGTGCGTCTTTTCAAAAGGGGCCGACTGGAAGGTCTGTAGGAATGCGAAAGCTGTGATCAATTGTTGGGGATGTTCAAATTGAAGTATGCAGAGTTGTTAGGTTTGCAGCTGTTGAAAATAAAAACCGTCAATAATACATCACCTGTGAGTTGTTTCTAGCCAACATTCACGTAATGCTTATGTTATCATTCACTATAGAACTATAATGCCATTTACGACTTAGAAGCAGAACGAATTTCTGCAAGAGACTTTGATATTCGCACCGCTCTAAAGCCCACAGTATCATCGAAGTAAATGGTATAAGCCGCTTGCAAACGAGTTGTTAACTAGGAATTTCAGCATGTGTTGTTTCTATGATAACATGTGGGATAAGGGGACAAATGACAGTTAGCAACAATCCCGAAATGACTTATGTGCCCAAGGTGAAGTTCGAGCCTCAAAAGCGCACTGCTTGTCAACTATCGCCACTTTTCATCCAAAAGTGCTTTCTTTCCAGGGAAAATGACCTCGACAAATATGAATGGAAAGAAAACCTAATGAAAATTCTGGAGATACCATTGTTTCCTTGTACGTACCGGACAATAATTCGCCACAATCCCTGACTACCCGCTGGCCCTGACCATTGTTGCTGTTAACCAACCTTCTCTCTTTAGGTTCGGAATATTTGTACGGCATCCTGCACTGCATGTATACCTGTGCATTTTTTGTGCTGCTACGAAATCCTTCCTTCAGAACAGTGTTGCCACCTTATCCTTGTCTACCGATTTACCCTGAGAACAATAGAATGATTCATTCGCGTTATTTTTCGGAGCCAAAGTTTACTTTATTGCTATTTTAAGGCAAAACATTAAAGTTTTGTTGGACGCTGTTTCAGTCCATTGTACGTTCCGAGTGTTCACATCATCTTTGTCCGTTTAGCTGTTAAAAACTAGATACAAACTTTGTTGCCTTTCTTCACTGTTGCTTACCATTTCTCGTGGACTGAATCCAAATCAGCCGTTGTTAAATGGCCCGTGCACCAGGAAATCTACGTCTTGAATCCCAAATTCATCAAGAATGTTTAACAAACGGTTGGCTCGAGCGATCGTCAACCATCTGGTAGAAAAGTGTTCAGACCTGTTGTGTCTCGCTAGCATAGGTTTCTAGATCACTGCCATTCAGACACCGCCATTTTGACACTTAGTCATGCGTCGGGAGTTCGACTCTTTGGAATATGTGATGCATATGAAATCCTAGTGGGTTGAAACAGTTGGGGATCAATGGGGACGACTGTTTGAAAGGAGTTCTGCTTATGGATGACAGTCTTTTACCAGTACGAAAGAGGCCCTGGATCAGCCCATCCAACTAAATGTGGTTCTGTACGACTGTATATAGTAAAATTAATCATGAAGCATCGAGTCACAAAAAATAACTTGCGAACGTATTGCTTAAATGCTGATTCCCACTGCTTATGCAATTTTTATATTATAATGTGCTGACGAAATTGATATAGCGACCATATTGTTAATAGCTTAAAGCTCGGCTGGAGTCAAACCAGCAACAGAAAAAGCATGCCTAAATGCAGCAAGCATTCTACGAGACTGGCTACGAACTCACGCTAGAAGCCGGAAAGCTTCACATTTATACTCACGTACACGCCTCACTACTCCATATGGAATCCAAAGCATGATCCTGCGGATCGAATACCTCTGCAGGATTTTTGCAGTAATTCATGCAAGAACTCATCAACGGCGCTGTTGTACGTCGAAGTTACATAATTGCTTGGATAGCCCATCGCCTGAGTTGGGTGAATGCTTCCATATAAGACAATGTGGCGGGTATGTCTGGGCGCAGTTGTGAGACTTCTGAGGCCTATAGCCCAGAGTATAAAGTGTCTGCTATTTTCGGGCAGGCAGCTTATGCTAATGATTTAAATCAAGACAAAGCCCAGATTTCGAGCAGGTAGATCGCTTTTCTAATCAAAAATCTGTTGGACTATCTATTACTAATGATAAATAGGGGCTAGAACTGAGTAGCAACCACACTGGCTAATTTAATGAGCGTTGTTATTGTCCTCGTATTGGGCTTGGAAACATAATCACACTAAAATCAACCACGTTTGTGTGGGACTAAAGTTTATGTGACTGATCTTCGTTTGAAGAAGCATATTCACCTCATTATTCAAACTAATCAATAGTCGTCATCAGGCTGTCTCCGAGTGAATTAATTTCATGGTGCAGTTGTTAAACAATATGTTTGGTACAACATGGGCACTACACCCAATGTCATTGGTGGCTTTCCAGTCCCGGTGGTTTGTTCAGTCACGATCGAGAAAATATATCAGTAAACCTGTGAGAAATTCCCAAAGGAGCTCACAAGTTGTGTTACTGTATCTAGAGGCCACGATTTGAACTCAATTCTTTGTGCGCATGAGAACAGGGTGTAGCCCAATAAGCTTGCACTTGTTTTCAACTTGTCATTACCAGAAAAATGTATTCAAAGTTTTAATGACATTGGCGTGTGGGAAATTACCTAGATATGTGATCGCATTAGAATTAATCAAAATAAGTGCGACATTCTTACCATTTGGTTGTTCGTGGAAATTGGCATTAAGGTTTTAAACGTTCCAACAGCATAGAAGATACAGCCTTAGTGCGTTGTGGGATTAGACTTACAAAGTCGAGTGTGCACGGTTATGAACTTCGACGTCTCAGAGTAAGCTAATCATTTGGCCTGAGTCGTGATGATTTAATTTCTGATTATTTTGATTTTTTTCGAAAGAAGGGCTCACTTAATTGTCTACAGGAATGTGACGGGTGGGTCCAGCTGTGAGTCATGCTCAATCTATATTTCCATTGTTCATCAATCCCTTGTTAACAGAAGTTTTACTTGGTGATGGTAAATATTTACTGTAACGCTGAAGCATAACGTCTGAACGGGTGCGCATTTAAAC
>LUCH01000887.1:33815-85523 GCA_013368495.1 Paragonimus heterotremus | reverse complement strand
AAAGAGAACAAAATTGCTCTAATTAATCCACAACCGCTTATTCACAAATATGTTGTTTGAATCTGTCGGAAACCATGGGCCATTGTTACCCAGCTCACTGTTCCGGGGGTCAGGCCGGCCACCGAATTTCTCCCCATTTCGAAACAGTTGAAAGTTACCAGAGAATTTTGTTCACCAGACAAACTTGCTGGGATAAAGTGTAATGTAACGGGACTGTCTCGATAGATAACCTATGCATCAGTATCTATTTGCGTAGATTTCCATCTTGATAACGTCATTCATTATGTCTTTAACTTCGGCTTACTGTACCATGTTTGATGGAATGGGTTAATTTTTCGTTCAGCCTATCTTTACAACACCAACCTCGCAATCCGTCGTGTATTGCCTATACTCAAATGGATCTCTTTTAATAAACTATTAACTGTACGACAAAAGAAAAAGTCGTCAAACAAGTCTCGTTTTTGCTAATACCACTGGCGGTGAGTTATCCATGGTACTGGACAATGTTTACAATAAATCCATTCCTGCAAACTGGACACCTAAGTGCAGTTAGGCAAAACATTCATAAGTTAAAAATTTCAAACTCTGTACGAACTGAGGCCATAATAGCAAACGCCTGTCCAATTCATACCAACTCACAGACAAGAGCTTTAACTGATGTACAATTTTAAACGGCGTGGAACACAGCTGGTTTGAATGAAGTTGCTAATACTCGGAAACCTACGGGTCCATGTTTAACTGATTCCAAATCAATGACGTTAAATGACTCAACCCGAAAATTTCATGCAGCATATCACAGTGTTAACACAGTATACACAGTCAGCGCTTTGGAACCTATCAAGCAAATCACGATCAATAAACTAGATGCACTGGAGGAGATGGAAGAAGGCTCAAGCGATGAGAAAGTGGCAGGTGTTTATTAAGAGTGACAAGTGCCAGATCTGTATGATGAGAAGGCTTGACAGACAGATGTGTGCAATAAGTCTCTATCAGGTCACCTCAGCTGTAGAGGTCATCAAATATGCGTCTACTAGAGACATTACAAGAGAAGAAAAAATTCGTTAATGACGGGTGCCATCAGAGAGTGGCATATTATTCTTGGATTTAAGTCACTGGCGTGACGCAGCATGTAACAACTATGATGTGACGGCGGCGACAGGAATCAAGATCTGTGCAAAGAAGATAATATCGAAGATTGGTGATCGATCTGGGTTTGGTAAATACGTTTTGTTGAATAGTTTGTGACTGATAAAATGGAGCTTTGTAAATGTTGTGATAAACATTTTATTTATGAAACTGATGGTTGGAATCCACCAGATTTGAGACTATAGCACCGATGCTTGTGTTGTTAATTTGACTAACAAGGCAAGTTGAATGCTGCTGCTTGTTTGGTTTAGATAAACATCTCGTCATATTACTTAAATACTTCGCTATATAACAGCACGAAAATAAACATACATGCACTGAATGGTTTTGTGCAAGTGTTACGCTTTTTAGACTCAAATTAACAATTGTCTCAGTAGCAAACCATATCGGTAACACGGCGGCTGAAATCGTGTGTCTTACTGAGCGGTAATTGTGAAATGGGGGTTGTAAAAACAGTGGCTTCTCCTCTGTATAAAGAGTAGGCTGATGGCTGACAGGTTCATGTGTTAACGTTTTTGACAGGTAGACTGTTATTGCTTCTAACCATTGAGAAAACAATGATAATATTTGTGCTGGTCATTCTAAGTCAGCTTTCGATAAATACACCTTTTAATGAATCCATTCTGTTGCATTCTCAACGTTACATTTAAACAGGGAGACAATCCGCCATCTTTCGTCTTTGAAATACAAAATTCACTTAAATTCGCGTACCCGGGTTTCTAGTAAACATCCAAACATTCGAAGAAAGTAGAGGATTTGTACTGAGTTGATAATCTGTATACTATCAATCTTCTTTGATAAATAGTCCCAGATTTGACCATTATAAACTGAATGCCACCCAAATTTTGTCGCTGCTAACGTATTCATGTGAGCACTTCAGCCGGTCCCTTCCGAAAAAATCAGTAAGCTCAAGGTTTGCTCTGGTTAGAGGTTGTCATCTGACATTCAGTATTTGGAAATCCGCTTATGTTCTCTTGGGACGAGCGGCTCAACAACTGCACCGTTCATCTCATAGTAGACAATGGACTTGTTATACTTGAACGCGTTTGTGAGTAAAGCACAGGTTGTTTGATCGCCTTGATAACACATACGGTGACTGTGCTGTTATTTCCAGATGGTGACATTACAAGTTAATTTTCATTAAGGTTGGATAATCAGGACTGCAGCAGAACTAGGAAGTCCCAATCGTTTAGTTGCTTTGTACCTTCATGAGGCGGTCCGGCAAACCGGACATCAGTTAGAAGTGAACGTTATTAAATCTAAAAACCTAATAACTCAATGGCGATTAGTGTGAGGTCAATAACGCACACTTGGACATGAGTCCTTCGTAAATTCACGCGGGCCAGAACTCGAATCCATATCACTACAGTACCGTTCACCATAGACAAGCCTTAACAAAATCAAAACTCAAGTCAACTGCGTATGTTCTAAGGGGGCCGACCATATCTTCTAACGGTTGATATTCAGTATTTATTATCAGCGTTGTTAGCACTCTTAATGTACGGGGGTAATGAATTTACTATTGTCATGTGTATTCAGTGTGTACACCAAATGCGTAGTTATGTAACATGAAGTTTCGTTTCTGATTCCATTATTTGATACACATGCAGCCACGTTGAGCCACCAAGTCGGATTTTGCATGAAGGTCAAAGTAACCTGCACAGTGACATTTCGATCATATATCATCCGTTAATTTTGGGAAATTAACAAACGTTTTACAATCGGTGTAGGTGGCCAAGCGAAATTTTTCTAGGCAAGTTTGAGATAGTCAGTCAGGTGAGCAAAGGAGAAACAGATCAATACAACTGAGGCTTACTCATTAATAAGCAGCATGAACCTGATAGAAAGTAGTAGAACTGCTTCGGGTCAAACGGAGGATGTGGGTCTAGGAAGAACAAGATATCTTTAGAAAATTCATACAGATAAAACGCACAATAAGAATTGTTCGGGAAATCCATATTAATTGCCCCGAGACTACCATACAACATGCTCTACTCACAGGGTCCACAGTGGATTCGAGGACGTTCTTCAGATTGTTCATTAGACTCGCACTAAACCAGATTTTTACAGAGCGGGAGTAATGGTAGTATACCGAGTGAATCTCAAGTTGGTCGCCAAAAGTAGTTGGTGAGCAGCTTTTCGTTAAGTTGATAAGGATTCCATTGTATCTATTAAATTTTTGTACTCTTCCCAAAAGCAGATTGACTTATTCCTCCAAGAATCATCTGATGGACTAGCCCAAACTTTACCGATTCATTTGGGCATTACCATTTCGTTAATCGAGAATTGGTGTTTATTATTTCAACTTCCGTTTGGTTTGTATGGATTTTTCAATCAAGTCTTTCTGTCTTTGTTTCATTTGTATGAAGCTTGCAGTGATGTCTCTGTTTTTCTAGACCTGTATTATCTCTTCGACATACAGCAATTCTGTCACCTCCCATCGAGTTAGTGGTCTTTATAGATGGGCACGCCCTAGCCGCTTTGGTCTGTTTTGCCCTGCTCACCTGACTGACTGTCTGAAACTTTTGCTTTACCTGCCTCAACTATGTAATGTGTTAATTTGGCAAGATTAAACGATGAGGCTTGATCGAAATGCCATTACACAAGATATCCCACATACTATTGAACTTTTTTAGGTCCCGAATTTGTCACAAGCAAGTTACGGATGGCGTGGTGGTCGTTTACCAGTTACTCACTTATCGACCACGTGACATCAGGTTCATAGTATTGTTGGATGCATTTATACAATGGGTCAAGCTCGTACCTGTTAGTAATAAATTCACTATCATTGTGCTACCTGCCAGAAATATTGATCACTTACAACGAGATGACCACCTGTCCATTCTCATTTATGATTTATCCACTGGATATGTTTAGTACAACTAGTAAACTTGTGGGAAGGTCTCGGGCCGATAGTTAACATCTAGTCATTTTTATCGAAAGGACGAGAAAGTACAGAGATCCATGGATTTTAGATAGCTTTTGAAATCGAAATTGAACATAACTCAACATTACTAAGTTATTTCTTGGTTAAGCCATAACAAGTTAAAAACAAAAAGAGTTATCGGTTTTGCAACGTCTCAACCCTCTCTAACAGCCTCTATCAAGCGATTTAAATCATAAAATTTACAACGTACAAACATCAAACGAAGCAGCCATCAACTGGGACGTTTGTGTTTCACCTGTGGTGTGCAGACAGGCTACCAATAGGATGTATGGGTTCACGCCTTACCTGAGGTCGCCGCGTGACGATCCCATGTGCGAATAATGATACGGTGTGTGTTTGTGTGTTAACATGTAGGCTGATGCGTTCGTTGCGTATGGTGTCAGTGTGTTGTGTTTTGCTTCGATTTGATGTTCTTTTTGTTTGCCTGATCTGATTCTGCGTATGTGTGACTGGTTTGTCTGTCCAGAATTATCTCTGCGTGTATGTGCCGAATGTCTTGGGTTTTGACTGTCCAGCGTAGGTGTGCGTGTGTGTCACCTCTTGCTTTACGGTACAGGCTTTTGAGCCAAAAGCTTTGGTTGAGGGCCCTAATCGCACTCCTGTCTAGGTCTGGGCGTCTGGCAGTATCCTAAGCCCATGAAACTCATGACTATACAACAGAAACCAAATACCATACTGCATCGGCTGTCGTGCAGAGTAAACCGGGTTGCCATATCTGCTGCACATGGCAGGGTGGATAGGCGAAAATATGCTACTGTCAGCCACTCATCCTCATACTGTCACCCCCCAATATTCATCCCCAAGCAGATAATGCTCACTCAAGTTTCAGTAACCGAAGACCAACCTGAAACAGACTTGAGGAAGCAAGACGCTCTGTGCTGGAGCATGGGATGTACGCACGATGCTGGATCGATGTGGCTCCAAAGGACGGCCAGAACGGCTCACCGCAGTGGTCGCGATGGAACTGCTTCGCTATGGAATCAACGTAGCAGCCTTGAGCGAGACAAGGCACGCGGACCAAGATAAGTTACTGGAAGCAGGTGTCGGGTACATCTTCTGCTGGATAGGTTACCTGACAGACGGTGCTCGGGAACATGGTGTCTGTTTTGCAGTAGCTGGTCGCATCAACGCCTTGATGATAGGCGAACCGCAAGACATCAGCTCTCGAATGTTATCTATGCGCCTGCGAATCGGTCGAGGTAAGTGTGCTACATTTGCTAGTGTTTATGGTCCAACTATGTGTCACACTGATGATACAAAGGACCAGTTTCATGATCAACTGTCCGCCACAATCGATGCCGGTGAGTGATCGACTGTTTGTCTTGGATGATTTGAACACTCGGGTCGGGTGCGACTGGGTAGCTCGTCCAGGAGTCCTCGGACCCTACGGCATCGGTTCAATCAATGAGAACGGTGATCGTCTGCTCCACCTGTGTGCTACTCACGAGCTGGCTATCACGAATGCCCGATTCCAGCTGGATGCGAGCGACATCACAACGTGGACCCATCCACGAAGCGGTCATCACCACTTGCTTGACTACGTGATTATGCGACAGCGCGACATTCGCGAAATGCGTATCACGCGAGTGATGCGCGGCGCTGAATGTAGCACCGATCACAGACTGGTCAGAACTAAGTTATTTATCCATATACGCAGGTCTGTTCACTGTAGATCTTCCGAACAACGGTAGATGTTGGATATCAAACGACTAGAGAACTGCGCGACGGAGACTGCTTTTTAGTGTTCATTTACCGTTCGTCTGCACAACGCTCCTGTATCCACTGCCCCTGAGGATATGTGGCAGTTAGTCAAAGAAACGACTGGTGTCAAACTCCAGAAACGTCCAGACTGGTTCGACGACAACAATGCGATTATCGCCGAATTGGTAAAAAAGAAGAATGCCGCGTATGCTGCCTCCACAGTGGACCCGGACAATGAAGCGAAGAAAGCGACGTTCCGAAGTATCCACCGTCAACTGGCCGAGTGTGTTCGCGGAATCAAGGACAACTGGTGGATGAAGCAGAGCGACCGGATGCAGGGCTTCGCAGATCGTCAACAACATAAGGATTTCTACGATTCGCGCAAAGCGATCTTCGGTCCATCGATCCAGTCTACTAAAGCACTGGTAAATGTGGACACCGGCTATTCGTGCATCCAGACAGAGAACATCATGAAGGTCTGGCGCAAACACTTTGGTAACCTGCTAAACCGTCCCGCTACCATTGATTGGGTGACCGTGAACAGCCTGCCGCAACAGTATATCAAGCCTTCACATGCTCTCGCCCCGGATTTACTAGAGTTGCAGAGAGCGATTGGTCAACATCGCAACGGGAAGGCTGCACGTGAAGATGGATTGCCACGGGAAATCTTAAAGCATGGCGTGCCGGTGATGGAACGTGCACTGTTCTAGCTGGTTCACTTTATCTGGGAGTACGAGGTGATTCCACGGAATTTCAAGGATGCTGTGATAATACCTTTGTTTAGAGGTAGGGGTAGCAAGCAATGCCCAGACAGCTATCGGGGCATCAGTCTGTTGAACTGTTCTGGCAAGGTGCTTGCCAGAATCCTTCTGAATCGGTTGAATACGGATGTCTCAGAGGCCAATGTTCCTGAAGAACAATGCGGATTCCGAGCGAGTCGGAGTACGATCAACCTGATGTTCGCTGCTTGACAGCTTCAAGAGAAGTGCTGAGAACGGAACCAGCCCCTGTATGCCTTCTTTGTAGACCTCACCAAAGCGTTCGACTCCGTGAGCCACGAGACGCTGTGGACGGTGCGTGGTAAGTTTGGATGTCCAGGTAAGTTCGTCAATTCGATTAGATTGTTGCATGAGGGCGAAGATGCAATCGTGTGGATCTACCTCTGATGATTTTGACATTGTCACTGGCGTGAAGCAGGTTTGTGTCCTGGCTCCACCCTAATTTAGTTTATATTTGACTGCCATGCTAACATTTGCTTTCCAGGACTTGGGGAAGGACGGTGTCGAGTTAGAGTACCGGACGGATGGGCGTCTATTGAATATTCCATGCTTCGGTGCCCCAAGCCAGTTACATACTTCAAAGAAGCGCATGCTTCTGTTTGCAGACGACAACGTACTGTTTGCACACAGCGAGGACGAACCACAGCGACTGGTCACGATTTTCGCGACCACGGCATCCAAGTTTGGACTGGATATCAACACAGGCAAGACATTTTCTTTCTTTCAGCCTTCTCTGGACGGAGGTGCTATCTGTGCACCTTCACCCCAAATCCGTGTTGCTGGAGGTGTTGTCAGCAGCTGCACAGATTTCTGCTACTTGGGTAGCAATCTGTCTACCGATCTGTCCGTGGACCGCGAGTTGAGAGCTCGTGTGGCAAAGGCTAGTACTGCTTTCGGACGTCTTGGAAAACGTGTTTGGAAGAACCACAGCCTGAAGCCGAGCACTAAGCTTTTTGTCTACCGTTCAATGGTGCTGTCTATAGGGGATGGAAGCCTTGCTGATGTTGAATCAGTTCCGTTGGCTGGGTCACGTCCGTCGGATGGACGATGACCGTATCCCGAAGTAGGTGCTGTATGGACAAATGAGACCAGGTAAGTGAAGTTCTTGTAGTTAACAGCGGAGATATCAGGATGCTGTGCAGGCATGTCTTTCACGTTATGAAAATGGTTTTAGATACTAGGAAGACTTAGCGTTGAACCGCACTGCTTGGAGAAATACAGTTCGGACGAGTTCAGCGGGCAGTTATTGCGCGGCCGAGAACGAAATCGTATGATACGCAAGAGAACCATCGGTGCCATAGGTTGTGGTGACATGACTATGTGGCACTGCGATGTGTGCGGTCGCAAATGCGCCGGCAGTTTGGGATTAGTAGGTCACCAACGTACTCATAGTGCACCGTCGGCGAAGAGAGGACGAGTACGTTAGACTCAGGCCGGTCATATCGGCATATCTGTTCTATTTTTGTTGACTACATCGACCAAGATCATAGTCGTTTGGCAACTAATCCGCTCCTCTTTTCAGAAACTTGGGTGTTTGTGATCTTCTATTTATTATTTTCTTGAGCTTTGTTGGTGTATTGAATGATGAATCGTTTGCCTGATCTTTAAGGAGCCGAACTTTGATTCTTATTTTTCAACTTCATCCTTTTTGGAATGCAATAACATGCATTCGTATACTGGAACGTATTTTGTCTTACATTTTACGTATCATCCTTGTCAGTTTAGGTATTGTCATTCCACTCTCTCCGTTTAGTTTCCGAGTGATCAGGGTTTCCTTTTCCTGCTAGTCGTTCAACTGGCTAACCAGCATTGGCCAGCTAGACACAAAGGCCCCACTCACACATCTACTGGTCTTATTCCTTCGGGTTTATACCGGATATATGGTGTGTGAGTGGAACCGCAAGTGGTGAAGCGCAAGCCACTTGGTGTGATAGTTTAAAGCGCAGGCGTCCTTTTGCTTCGACCGCTGTGACACGCTAATCCATTTCGGATGCCGCCAGCCGTGTGTGTATGTGTTCAATCTGCATGCGTGTACACTGTCTTGAATAGAGATGGGCGACAGGAATGCCACAAACCTCTCCTACTTGATGTCACTGTTGTCCACCCAGTAAACCATGCCAAACAACTGACAACTCCAAACCATCTGATCGATTCACCACCTGTGGTGTATTAGCCGTCAGCAAGAATTCTGACAGTGAGCGTTCTTTGTGGTTACGGAAACCACTTTTCAGCATAGTCGGATGGTCGAA
The DNA here is from genome assembly GCA_013368495.1 of Paragonimus heterotremus. Taxonomy (NCBI): domain Eukaryota; kingdom Metazoa; phylum Platyhelminthes; class Trematoda; order Plagiorchiida; family Troglotrematidae; genus Paragonimus; species Paragonimus heterotremus. The sequence goes on along the minus strand of LUCH01000887.1, from coordinate 76,701 downwards.
GTCAACCTGATGTTGGTTGGGGATTGCGAGTGCTGCAATGGCTGAATCATGTTTTAATTTCCAGAGTTGCTGAGGATCGGTAGGAGGTTTCTTACTACATCTTATCTGTTCTTTAGACCGTACTTCCAGCTGTCGGGCGGTCTGTCCAACGTACGAAGCTTGACAATCCTTACCTTTAATTCGATAAGCATAGTCTGATCGCTCCAGAACTGTTCGTTTGTCCTTCAAGTATACTAACTTATTCCTTGACGTGTTGGTGGCTATAAATGCCACTCTGTTATTAAAGACCCATCTAAGGTCCTCCGTTGTATTCCTTCTGTACGGAATAACGACAGTTGACAAACAATTTCTGGGCTTGGTGATCTTCTTACAAGGTAGCTCCTGAATTGGACATAAACTGTGGTCAAAGTAACCATTAGCTTTCAGTGTCGATTTGACAATCTTATATTCTTTCGATCGCTCATCCTCGGAACTTGTTAATAACATGGGTCTGCGAGACAAACTGGATGCAACTGCTTTCTTGGTGCACGTGGGGTGTTCTGAGCTGAAGAAAAGGTACCGATTCGAATGGGTGATCTTTGTGTGAATGGCTGTGTCCAGATCACTGTCGGCTCTTCTGCATATTCTGCAATCTAGAAAACTCAGTTCATGGTTCACTGATTAAGGGTAGCTTACACTGGTCGTAATACCAAACAGTTAGGGCAAGCTTTTCAGGTTTGTAGACACTCCATATTCTGTACAGTTAGAGAAAGAACATACGGATATTGACTTAAACTGGACTGCAGTGCACTGAATTGAATGTTGGATATAAATTCGACATTTCCGTCCTCCTACCAAGCTTACCGATAAAGTTAACGGCTGGAGAATTTTCATTCTTTCTGATGTTCAATTAATTTTAGCTACTACGTTGTTCCCTTTCACTAATATACTGTATCACCAAATAAAGTGTGTCCCGGTGGGTCGGGACTTGAACAACGGACACACTGTTTATCAGGCAACCATGTTTACCACTGCGCCATTCACCTCACATTAGGCACGACTGAATTATCATCGCATGTGAACACTCAACCACTTTCGCTTGTGAATAATGATCAGGTTGCCCGATCGTCTCGAGAGGATACACAGTTACTGTCTGTTAACTCCAATAGATGACTTCTCGACTAGGACTTCTCTGCAAGTTGAAATCACACAAATTCTTGACTTGTTCAGCGGTATTTGATTACTGGGGAGTAGTAGGGGATTATGATTTGCATATAGATTGACCATTGCCCCACAATTGATTTCAGCTGTCACATTCCTATGAACAGCTCGGCCGTGGTTCAAGTCCCGTCAGTGGGGAGGATATGCACTACTGACGAGCTCTAATGAGAGCGACACTCGAGTCTAGTGCTTCTTTTTGAAAGGGGCAGACTGGAAGGTCTACGGGAATCCCAAATGATTATTGCTAAATCAATGAGTGTACAATAGAGTCGGATAACAAACAGAGAAGTCTAAATACTTTGGTATGTCAGCTGACCTTAAACGCACACAATATTTGATATTGTACCGAACGAGTGCCAGCACACTCCGGCCGATGTTTCGAACTCGATTAAAAATCAGCGGTGTGTCAAGTTTGCAAGTATCACCAAACATCATAGCGAAAACAATTAACATCGATATTTTCATTTATGAACAAGAGGTAATTGCTTCTCCGAACTGTTTCAAGACAATCCATATTCACAACGATCCGGTAATGACCAAACCGGTGACATTGTCAAACAACCAAAGCAAGGTATTTTGAATCATTACATTTATAGTACCAAGTCGGAAGTGTATATCGGAGACAAACGAATCACCAGATTGATACAGTCGTAACCATTGTATCACTGTTGAAGACGGAAAACTCAAATCAATCTCATGTTCATGGCACTCTTACTACCAAAACAAACGACATATAATGCCTACCTGATTATACAGTCAACCACTTAAACAACTGAAAGTAGGAACTGTGGAACACAGGAGCTAGGCAAGCTGTCCGCAAATAGGAGCATCACATACCAGAAACACAGCACTTTACTTGGTTAACACGTTGCACAGGAGACGTAAAAATTCAAACATTGGTTGCAGTAATATCTTTGTCCTTCAGCAGGCTTCCGGGTCGTACGTCTAACGGATGCACATGGAAACTATGTTTGTGTCGACCGCAAAGAATGCGCAAATCGTCCGCCAACTAGGATAAGTCTAACCACACACTGAAATAAACAGCACAATTAGGAACGGAATGAACGGAAGCGACAGACGTAAAATCAAACTGGTAGTGCCAGTTATCTATACGTATGATCTTGCGAAGAAATGGACACATACAGAGACACATCATACTTTAGAGAGATACAGAGTGGATGATACACAGAGTTGAAACCAAGTCAAATCGACTTTCGACCACCATTTCAACGTCATTTCATTGAAACAATGTCTTGACAAGGGTCACGCATAGAAATTTAAAACCATTTTCCAATACCGCTAAGCTGGTGAATTTTCTACGCAGTATAATCACCACCAATTTCTCGGGACCAGTTTTGGTATGAAGAGTGAATAATTTTTAAGGGCTCAGATGAATTATTCAATTACTTTTGTATGTATTCATCGTAAGGCGGTGTAGTGCAAATACAGGTAATGTTTCCAGCCTTCGATTTTGCATAGTTCTACCAGCAGGATCATCGATGACACTCCAGTCCTTCATATGATCCCCAATTAGCCAAGCTGACCCAATCAAACTCATAGGGTGCGGACATAGACTTACTAAACTTTTTGAAGCACTGGGCTAATTCCTTGGTTGGGTCATAGTCAGATACTTTCAAATATTGGTATAACAATCGAGTGTTTTACAATTCCTGGTCAGAAAGTGTGAATTCAAATGAGCAAGTCATTAATTTAACCTCCTGACTTTTCTATAGTGTTGAAAGGTCGTCTATTTTGAAATGCATTTCTGGCCTCAAAATCCACTTATCGATCTCCTGAAGAACCTACTAGTCGACGACTTATTTCCTGAATTGTCAAGTTGTACACAATTTACGTTATTGAGTGAATGCCCTGAAACAATCGATCACAGTGTACCATTGAAGATTCTGCATGGAGTGAAATTAAATCCTCTTTTTATTTTACCACTGGAAGTTTGCCTCACGCTGATTTTGACACATTGTATCAAGTGACTTTGTTTCGCCCGTCGTTTTATGTAACTGCTAAGTTCATCAGGGCTTGTTTCCGTCCCATTTCCAGTTTCTCTTGTACGCGAAAAATACTCCAGTATGCTGCATTTTAAATCCTTAATTACACAGAAATAATTCGCTAGAATAATAGTGTGATCTGAAATTACTCAGTCTTTGCTAAATATGATTTTGAGTTATAATTTTGTAATGTGCAAACGTTAACTGTCTGTAGATAACCAGTATTTACTTCTCAGGCTAGCTGAACCAAGGACATGTCGGCTCTTTTTTGTTCTAGAAACTTACGTCACAGTTTTGCTTTCGAAGGATGTACTCGTTCAAACATACTACTGATATCCCTCTAGAGGGAGTTAGACCTCATTCAGAACAAACTGTGATCATAAACTTTTTGAGCTGTGCGTTGCTAATTCATCTTCGCTGTCTACCTCTGGCGTTCGTCTGGATAAAGTTAATACTATTATACATCACTCGCTCAAACATCGTTTTCTCCCAGTTAAAGTTTTTTCACCTATTAGCCGTTAGAATTTCAATGCCAGGGAAAAACTCGTGTATAGTTTTCACGACAGTTCTTATCACAATACTCACGGACTATCTGTGGAACGCATACTTCATTGTATACCTAGACATTCACAGACCAACCCTTCGGCTCATAAAACTTAAACCTTTCACTCACGGTACTTCATTTTATAATATGTATAGAATTGTATAATCGAAATGAACGTCTGATCAATATCTGATCTAACAGCGCTTTTTTCCTATCCTGATCTTAAAACTGTGGACATCATTTTTTCAAACAGCGTTGTTTGTTCAATGGTTCCTATAATTTCTATGGTTACGGGCGGAACATGTACTCATCCAGAGCGAGGTTGGCTGGACAACATTATGTTTCTGTAGTTGCTCCGTTCATGTCAGACGGTCTGCAGAATGTTGCAATTCGCAACTCTTCATAGGCTGTTGCGTAACAGGCAAGGTGCAAATTTTGTTCATATCTGCAACAAACGTGACAGTACTTCAGGGTCTGAGTGACTGGCAAATTTGCCCTACTTTCCAACATCACTCCACGTAACCAACTTACTTTGATATGTACTGGATCTGACCTAACAGCCCCACATCAGGATATTATTTAGTAGACGTGTGCAAAGGAGTTACTTGGTGTTCAGATTATTCAACAGCTGAACTAATCTGATTTCACTTCGGGTAGGAAGACGCGAACTTCTATGTGAATGTTTGAAAGTGAGAGCTGCAGTAACTCGTGTTCATTTTCACGCACCTGAACGAAATAAGAAGATTAAAGTAGATGGTGTCAACAAACATTTGACTTTCTAACCCGCCCTTGAAAAAGTGTCAAATGCAACGAATTTTCATTCAAGTTAATTGAAATGTTTTAGATCAACAAACTGCCACATGTCTTACATAAATGAATATAATGAGGCATCTTCTGTACCTTCATAATCTAAGCCCTCGCATGTTATGGTCCTCTGAATAAAGTCTCCCTAAACACTCCCCTCAACCCTCACATTCATTATGGTCACTTAAGTGTTCCACATGATCATATTTCGTTTGGGAGATTGACCTTTCCAACTGACAGTAACAACGTTAAACTAGGTTTCATTTAAACCTATTGAGTGTTGTAATCATCCATCGTACCGTAGATAATCGCGACAGTGTTCTACGCTGTTTACTGGATGATAAACGTGCTTCATCATTGTTAACACAGAATGAAGTACATATAGTTTACTTCATCTATGCGCACAGGTGTGTAAAACTGCCAACGGCAAAGCACCGGAATCATGTAAACAGCCGGTAAACAATCCCGGCTAATCGATAAGTTATAACCAAGTCTACTGTTCGCCAGTCTTAGAATACCGCTCAGAGGATTACCTAAATTTACCAAATCGACTTAGTTGTCACCACTTGATTTCGGGTAACACCATTAAGTGGCTGGACTGATGTTCGGGAAATATGCTGTGTCACCGGTGCTTTCAGACAACATGCTTTTGACGGAACAAATAGATTCAGATCATTAACAGGTTAATGTGTGACCAAGGAAGATAATTATTTCTAAGACCGAGCAGTGTTAACAAGCTGTTTACCACAATATAACATACTGTATTAGTGTTTGGAAATAATTGGTACAATTAGAGGAGTTCTTATTAATTGAGAGTCAGAGGCAATGGCTTCTTATTCAAGGGGACCATTTAAGATCCAAAGGCACTGTGCCAAAAACTAACAGAAGTCGGTTGTTTCAACCCATGTACGTTAATAGCCTGTATTTCATTTTACCCTATCACGTCCGGTTAATAAACAGTTGCTCTTAATTCCAGGACGCTTCAGAATATTGCGGTAAATCTGAGTAACGTTGACAATTCTCAAATGCAATTTAATTTGAGATTTGGAGTCAGCAAGGTTTATGTTTAACCACTGTAAAAAAAAGAGCACAGACATCAAAGAACCTTAAGAAGATTGTGCACCAAGGCCATCAGTTAATTAACCAATGGTGGCAAGCCTTTTAACAAACCGTCTGTTGGCGGACATCTTGTACGTACGCTAATTTGAGGCACTACAAGTTCATGAAATCTTTTCAAAGCGATGGCTACAAGCACTGCTCATGACTGAAATCAAGTACCACATTGGTAAGCGGTTTTTCGCCTGTCACATATGTTGCAAAGTGCGTTTGCGATCACGATATTACGTGTGTAGTGGAAACCATGAAAACGAAACACAGATTTTTCCGCAAAATAATCTGATCTGTGGTGATGGTGCTCATACAAAACATGAGACCTTGTTGATAAAACATGTGTGGTCTGTTCCTACTCGTTAGTACTCACGACCGTCTACTTCGAAACGGTATCATGATGTACTGTCCAACTTCATAGCATAGCAACACAATCCTGTAAGAATCATGAAAGACAACTAAATACTAGAGGACTGCTTAAAACTCAATTCGAAAATTTATTCTCAGCGCTGCAATTATGAGAATAAAAGCATACATTCAAAAGTGTTTTCGATAATTCTTCTTTAGGCTGGTAGAATTAAATTAGGAGGTGATAGGGTTAGATCGAAATGCCGATCAGACTTACGACAGAGAATCCGGGTTACAGGTCTCTCACTTGACGCCTGTCTAATTGGTCTGTTACGTCACGTTCGGTCGTTCGTGTGACTGTTCAGGTTGGCCATGGATCCGGTGGATTTGTAGCCATCGTGGACGTAACGTCTAAACAAACCGCTCTTGATGACATCACCGGACTAGGCAGCTGGATTTCGGTGACCTCAGCAATGCTGTTTTTAATCGGACGACCTTTGATTGGTTGCTTAACGTGCGATTTACCACCTGATGTCCAATTTCACCCAGATGAGCAAATATAGCACTCCTTACCGATCGTGGTACACCGTGTCCCAGCCACTGTGGATGGTGTTCTCGGATTTGTTTTGAATGCTGTTTCAAAGTTCGACTAATATAACTTACTCCGGAGAAACAGATGAAGGAGTGCATACACACAGATAGGGTTTGAAATGTCAGTCTATCGTTGTTAGAGGAGCTGAGAACCGGGAATGAGGCGAGCTGGTTACAAAGTTCAGCTGTGGCGCAAATCTTGCTGATTGACTGGTTGGGTCTATTTTTCAGCCATTCTGCGGCATTGTGACAATTGTAAGACACCAATAAACAGGTTTTTTTTCTTACGTCGTGCATTTCAGGTTTAAGTCACGTTCTCATCATGATCTGGTGATAAATCGTTCTGGGTGTTCGTTTTCATAGAGTACGTTCTCTAGGAAATCACGTACACTGTCTAGCGCAATCGTTGAAAAAATTCTTCATGTTCTGTCAGACAGATGTGGCACTAGATTTCTCTTTTGTTTCAAGAGCACAAAACTGCGAAAGTTTATATGCCGACCTGTCCAGGTGTCCTCGCGATAACTCCTATTATTTGTCCGTCGCTGTAAGTAAACATTTAGAAATGACATTTGGTTTTCGGTCTCCTTCCCAAGTTTAAATTAACTAACTGGTGGGCGGGACTTAACTTGCCAGTTGCTGTACAATTATCAGTATCCACTCAACTGCCAACCTGGGATATTGAGCACTGACAGAGGTGGGTAGCATTTTCCGTTCTCTGAAGTGATGTTTGAAAATATATCATGTTCAGGGTAGACATCCTTGATTCATGACATTTCGCTAGCTGAACATAATATTGACACAAAGTAGATAACCAACACGTATCCTACTAGAGTGAACAGTATCAGTGAATACTCGGTGGTTTACTCTGAATTGTGTTCCGAATTACATGCATGTCATTTTTCGCCTGGTCACCGGTTCATCGAATAGAACTGATCAGGAGCGGTGATCATAGGTGAACTACTGTAAAAATAAGGTGGCTGTCCACAGCTTCTCGCATGCTTGCAAACAACCGGGAAAAACGTACAACCAAGCAATGTAAAAGAAGGTGGTTGTTAATGTCACCATGACTTTCCGTTTGGTACCGATCGGTTTCCTAGCCTCTGTTGCATACTGCTCATCAAGCCATTACACCAGACTCATCAAAGCCCCATCCAGCTGGACATTCCGATCAGTAAGGAATAATGGTTGACAACAAAATGCAATGTGGAAGGTGGACTGTTAACTCAGGAATTCGTCAGAAAAAGCTGAAAGGGTTGGTAGGTAGAACATCAAGAGTGACTTATACTATTTCATGAATGGTTTAAAAATGCGTTTTGACGGTAAACCGGTCCATACCTGAAATGTCGTTTCTTTGCAGCAAAAGGAATTTACCCATTCTTCTGGATCCTACTGCGAATATCTTATCAAGTTGAGTTGCTGCCGGAACACTTAATTTGACCATCGTCTTTCATATTTATCAGATTTCTGAATAGAATAATGTTCAGACCAACCGATACATCAACATACGACAGTGTATATCGTTGTACACAGAATACAAACGAAATCATCCTAATCCCACTGTTTGGTGTTATCGAAGTGCACTGATGTATTGTCCTGTCAGAGGCAGCGGTGTCAAATGAGACACGTTATTGCGAAAATTAACTACATTGGTTATGGGAGTTGACAGAAATAGAAAAGCCAGTGCACACAAGTTAAGATGCATTGAGAATTGGTTCCTATCTTTAAAAACTGTTCGAGACGGTTATTCAATGTTTGCTTCTCGAGTGCGCACTCTTATATGTGATACGTAAGGGCCAAGAGCCGGAACATGTTTTTTCAAAGGTTTTATTCAAAATTGCGCTAGGAGTGGTTGGGCGCCGTATATTGCACCGTATATTGTACTTGTCTAACCGGTCTCATTGTCAGGTTCGCAAAAAATTCATAACACCAAACGTGGTGCGTGCGTGGGCACTGCTATTCAACGTACAAACGGTTTCGATCAACTAAAAGTATCGAGCGATGAAAATACGGTTTGTGCGAGCCAGGTAAAACAAACCCCCTCCGGTGAACGTAGTGTGCAGGATACACGTTGTTCAGAGGACACTGACCTGATATTTGTGTTGAGTTCAAATCAATAATTGTGCTTTTCTTCTGATTCGATTATTAATGACATATGGTAATGTATTTTAATCAATGACCACGTGGAGTTTTCACATACTCAATTGCTGTGACTACCAATTATCTGTGGTCGTTTCGGGGAATGTCAACCGTAGATATTTGAAAACCGTTATGCTAAGAAAATGGCTGCAATAAAATTTCTATTCATTCATATGTCAAACAAAATTATTTCCATGCCAGTCTAACATAATTTCACTACGGTCCACGGGAGAACATGTTTGACAATTTGGACCCACCGGAGGTAAAAGAGTTCGTTATTATTTCGCGTTTATCCTGTAACCGAAAGAAGTCTTTTATACTCAGTTCGTTTAGTACGTGGGAGGTGACAATATCAGTACATTAAATTTATATTAAAAGCCTAGGTGTTTGCTTAAAAACTAACTGCATCCGAACAGTGAATTACATTTGTCTACACGAGAAACTGTGAGTTTGGGTTCAACAGGCGCCTTCTGTAAGACCCTCCGAAAAGTCCGGATGCTCATTCACACCAGTGTTTAGACACTGTGATGTTACATTACTTTCCAATAGTGCATCTGTTTTATTAAGCCTACGTGCCTGATAAGATGTGGCTCCGGGAATAAATATCCAGGTCAATCTGGTGCATTATGGTTACTTGACAATCTGTTCACAGTAAAAGTGGCTAACTAATTTTGAGATCCCAGATAAAAGAGCTGAACTTAGTTAATGTACTCGACCGCGCATGCAAGTTATTTTGCCGAAAATCCATGAAGTTTTCACCCTCACAAGCCGTATAGTGTGTTTTGTTGCCTAATCAACACATATTCAGAGGTACATTAACAATTATCGCAATTCTGCTGGTGGGAATCTGTGAGCATTGGCCGAAATACAGATCCAGAAGCCAGGAAACGGACAGGTGGATAAACATGAATTTCTATATGTTGTGTTTTATTAATCCGCCTTTCCGATAAACGAAACATTCGATCTACCGACCAGGATAAATGCTTCAATAAAGGTGCCGCATGATACCTTGAAAACTCCATGGAAGTCAAGGTAGACATCAAGATATGCAAATTAAAATGTTCACCATCTTCAAGAAAGAACTTAAAACCACATCAAACCCCAGTTCCCTACTCTGTTACTCCAGTCGGCTTCATTAAATTTCGTCCATGACCAGTTAACTACACACGCTTCAGTTCGCTTTCTATTTGCATGAGTCGAATTGTGGGAAAGACTTTTGTCCACATTGGGGACCGGAATTATCGAGCACAAGGTAATACATTCGACTTCATTAATGTGATTGTAGGCTCCATCAGTTAAACAGTAACCACATTAATTCGTTTGACAAGCTAGGTAATTCGTAATGACTGAGTGCAAAATGTACAGACAAACAGAAACAACGTGGTGTGCGTCTTATCAAGGGGATAGTTTAGTCAATCGGTTGGCTGAAAACAAAGTCTGATGCAGATCGCACGGTTGAGATAGCCTGGTAAAGCCGCGAAATTTGGCTCGTTCTGAGAGGTGGCCGAACTTCTCGAAATGCTGGCATAGTGTTGAATTCAAGTGATCTAATCTAACATTTACAAACATAGTTAACTTGATCGTCATGCAAAATTAGTAAACTGAAGCTGCAATTACTAGATTACCTTCAGTTAATGCTTAACATCGGCGGACAAATTATGATGTGCCGAAAGCAAACCGAGTACCACGAAAATGGATTGTAGGACAGCATTCGGTTATTAATTATCCAAATACATGAATCTCGAGAAATGTATGTTCAGACCTTATCAGTCACGACAGTTCTAACCACTATGTGTGATCAACTTCGCCAAATACTTATCGTGTTATTTGTGTCAACTTGACATAATCCAAAATGAGGACGCAGCCTTCGTCAGAATGAATTATTTTGGCCACTATCACTCCATAATCCGAAATCTACTGTATGTGCTGTTTTTTGCAATCCAAATGGTGCGAGTCTGGTAGGTTAAACCGGTGTTCTTGGGGACCATCCTAACTGAAACCTGTTCACTTTCAACAAGAGTTACAGGTGAGATTCTCTGGAATACGATCAAACTCACTATGTTGAAAGACTAAGTGAATGGAATTGACCAAATAATAACGTTTATTGTATGTATGCGCGCGCATCGGGAAAGTATCACATCAATATCTGTTTTGCGTAAGATATTGTTTGAGTACCAGTCTTGGGCAGAAACGGATGAAAGCTGACTGATAGATTTTTGTTATCGTTGAACTAATATTTTTTTCACCTACATTCCCAAAAACATGGAAGCTTTAGAAAATAATGATAAGGTCAAAGACTCGACCTTCTCTTAAAAAAGTATTCTGGTATATCGAATTGTCTTCACTTTGCATCCATGATCTTCAGTTTTCCAACACACTGAACACAATCGCATTACTACAGGTCGTTGAACTCCAAAAGTTTTTAGGAATGCCACATATTGCATTAGTCGCTCATAACCTGACATGTGACTGATACTTGACGTGATGTACGACTACAACCGTTCATTGAAACGATTATCTTCGCACACCGATGGCTCAACAGTTGTACCTGATCAACCTTGGGGTAACGTGCGTGTAAGTGTATGTCATTTCATAGATGGCTTATTATATCAGGCTGAAATACTCTGCTGCGATTCAAACAGGCTCGATTCAATGGTTTAGAAGAGTCAACAATACTTCAATATCACTCGAAATTGATTTTAGCTTTCTCAGCGCTATATACACTTCAGCCAGCTTTTTTCAAAAAAGGGGACATAAACCGGGGTTTGATTTTTGTTAAAGTTTATCAACAATACGTTTGATGTCCGGCCACACCTTATGAGGCACAACTGAATTATTACGCGCAGAGGCACACACAGATTCGTTTTGCGCACAGTAATCAGGTCACATCCGAAGGAGATTCAGTAATTGTACAGTTAACTCCAAGGGAAAGGACGTGACCTTCTTAAGTGGTTTCAGTTCATTTGCAACACGTGACACTTAAGTGGCTCTCACATGTTCTGCAAATGTGATCAACAAATTTGTTGACGGTATTTCAATAACCTTCTCGGATGTCCTTGATATTTCTTTATTTGTCGTACACTAACATTTCGACCGCTTTGCTACCGAATTTCTTAATACCATAGGTCTAACCAACATTTACTTTCCTTACACCTCTGAAAGCACACCTTGATGTAGCTCTCTGTGATAGCACGCAGATATTCGCAGTCGACAAGCACGCCGTATTCTGCACACCTGACCCCACACTCTTGAAATCCCCTCTCACGGTCTATAATAAGAGGTGTCACAAGCTCTTAATTCGTTGTGTGGATCACAGAACCAGATATCAGCATTCTCTTGGCGATAACTTCAATGCACTGAAAGAACTAATATCTCTCTCTAGTTTAAAATTGTTTATTCGGAACGACCCATCTATCTGTTGTGACCAGTTGAGTAGATACCTAAACCACTGCGTCATGATTTGTTGTCCATGGAAAGCAGTCATTATTCGTGCCTCAAATGACTTCAGAGGAAGAAGGAAAAAGTCTAGAAAGTAGTTAATTATTGCTCTGTTAAATGTATTTTAAAGTTTATCAGATGTTAGTCTAAACATCTGAACTCGGTGCACTCAAGCAGATGATCGGGTGATGTAAGCTGCTAAGAGATTTGGTAAATGATGATAATTCTGCCTGGATTAAACACTACTGTCAAGGTAATGGTTGTAAACCTCGGAGAGCTCAACCACGATATTAACGACATAACGAATAATTCTTTCACAGCTCTTAAGAAAATTTCTTTTTCGGCTGGTTCGCCTATTCCAACTGAGAGCTCAGTTATTTTCAAGGAGGTGATCCGGTTTAACTCCAACAGAACAAATGGACCTGATGGCTCAGTGTCAATCGCTCCAAAGAAGTGTACCTAATTTTTATGATTACCTCTAGGTGAGCGGTTCACTCGGTAGTTCAGACAACACAAAACTGCCGATCGTTGAAGGCAATAAGCATCACCCCGATCGCTTAAAATGAACAGGTAGGTTTCATCTTATCTTATGCACGTGCCACGGAAGGTTTTCAAAACTTAATTCTTACTCGAATAGAATCTCAGGCGAACAAGAATTCTGGTCAGTTTTTCTATCATCACTCACGCTGATCCTCGGATGCACTCAATTATCTAGTTTGTTTCAATGTCACCGTCTGGTGGAAAATAAGAAGTCCGCACCTGTGTTTTAGACTACTGCGATGCGTTCGGTGACGTTAGAAGATAGGCGTTACTCCAAATTCCTGAAGAATCTGGAATTCATACTTCAGCCATCGAGCTTACGTGCCATTACTTTACCGAACGAAGCCAATCTACTTAAGCGTGTTCGTGTCTCCTTGCCACTTGTCACTGGTCCTGGTTTCCCATACGGTGAAACTATTTCACCTCTCCTACTTTCGCTTTATATCTCATTCATCCCAGTTAAAAATCACATATGCTCAATTAAAAATGCAGATGACGTGGTTCTGGGTATCGGAACCTAATCAGGTTTACTCATCCAACCCTACCTAACAGTCCGTTCGAGCTAACGGTTTCATCAGAGTCATCCGATTGATCTCTTATCACATATTGGTATCGCTGATAAAAATAGTTTCAATGTCAAAGTCATTTAGCGCATGCTCATCCAATCATGTAACTAATGGACTTTCATCTCAGTCGTTTTCTACTAAATATCTGAGGATTACTTTAAGTGGTTTTCAGCCGTTTTCATGTCTAAACGGAAGTTCAAAAACTCTCGTTTTATGTCCTAACTTAATTTATCCATCGTTTTTACAACATCTGGTTAATCGACCTATCAACGCCTGTGTATTCGCCAAACCGGAAGGTATTTCCTTATCGCTTGTCCTCATCTTTTGTCAGAGGGCTGTACATTTCGTACTCACCCTTTTGCGTTAGCGGTTTCCGTAAGCAGTTAGCAAAAATCCCATCTGACACAACAAACCCCTTAAATTTGGATCCTTAAATGTACTTCTACATTTTCAATTAGATATCTACCTGCATGCACCTGATTTTCCCATTTGCCCTTTAAATCTTATTTAGTCCAGCTTCTGCACAAGCCCAATCCCCTTTATACTTGAACTAACCACAAAACCACAAAACTGATACCGACTGCGTTTGTGTAGATAGTTGTCTACGCGAGAAAATTTTCATGAGCCATTCAATACTATTACCAGTCCACAAACCGAGCTCCGTATAGTGTTTTCGGGTGCAGTGCACTACACCATATTTAATTATTTTGCGCACTGATGACGTTTTGAAACCAAACAGATTATGCGATTACGTGATTGGAGGCACAATTAACTTGGTGGAATTTTGACTGGCGCTTCTGTGTTTATTTTTCTTATTGAGATGAGGGATTAAATGGCAACTCGCTCTGGACTAAGTTAGAAGAACTTGATTCGTACAAAGGTTCAGTAATGATTTGTTAAAAACCTGACAATTTCACGTGGCTATTAGACCAAAACTACTGACAGTCAATTGCCTACAGCTTCAGTCTATCTCTTCAGCTACTTTAATAAAATTGATAAATCCGTCCCACTACAGAATCGCCTCGGTAAAGCCGTCAGAATATTGATACAGTTATTTAGAGGATTATTAAATTGAGTACAAGTTTAACGTTCTTGTGATGTGACTTCTGTTCCACTGCTTCTAATGTAATAGCAGTGTTTCATTGGAGCTTATTTTGAAGTTCTAATGATGCCTTGTGTTGGTGATTCTGGCGCGTTGTAGAGAGTCTGGAAGAGTGAAGGAATTTGCAGTTAGATTCGAACAGTCTTCACCAGTTGTCAGTGAATAAGCTGCGCTTAACCAACCCTAGATTAACATTCGAAATATTGTCTAGACCGCCGAACATACATCACTTAGGTTTTCCTGAGGCCAGACATGTTGCATGAATTATTTAACCTGGAAACCCTGCGGACATTCTAAGAAAAAATTCGAGAGCAAATGTCTGGCTTTTTCCATGGGCAGTTATAACCAGACACGCTTCTGTTTCCAGCGTATACTTACGTATAAACCATATTTTGGGCAGCGTTTTGGATATGCGTCTTGAAACACGGAGAGAATTTCCTAACCAGTGCAGTAGTTTATTGTAAATGAGGACAAGAATAAGAGTTATCGTCATCTATTAATATTTTGTTCTATTCCAAGGGATCGATTTAGTCACAGCAAATTAAGTGCATTGGAAACAATCATTCCTAGCGACGTTTGTTGCCAGAAGAGAGAGAAAATGTACCATTGAAGTATAATAACGCTTATTCGCATGTACTAAAAACCACGCTAATAGAAGGTGTGCAAATTTGCTTTGTACTGTGAATATCACCCTGTTAGAAGGAACAGATAGGTTCACGTCAATAACTAGTTTTGGGAATCGATCAAGGTTTGGTTGCGAAAAGATCATTTTGTCGAGGTCCTCGCTAAACTAGAAAATGGTACTCGTGTGAACGTTTTCACCGCGGTAGTCGTGTTGATGCAAAATGGTCAGGTCAGGGATCCAGTTGACAACTGAACTCGTTTTTTGAAGTTCTACACGAAATATTACTTTCAAACAAATCGTACAGTAAACTTGCTGAACAAAAATGAATGCGTTTAACATGGGATAGGATATGCCCACTTAGGAAATGAAAAGAATGTTTTTCTAGCAGTTTCTGCAGACTAAAATTCCACCGTTTAGCATAATCAAGAATAAAAGTTGGCAAACACCAGTACAACTATTCTATAACAGACAGCACACCGTAAAGAAAAATAAACGATCGTATTAAATGTGTGTACACCAGTTGTGTAGCTCACAGATACTTTACAGCACACCTCACAGTTCATCATAGGGATTTTATGGGACTGTAATGAGGATATTATGCCCAGAGATGAATGATCAGTGTTAGTCGTGTAGTTCAGAATGTTACTTAACAAGAACATCAGAAATATTGAGCCGAATGCCTAACCTTACGTGAGATTCTTTCATCCGGTTTATTCACAAACGGCTGATTGAATGTACAATGTTAAGTTTACCTAACGATCTGAAGAAAATCTCCACTGAATCATCATTAACCTAATTCCAGACATTAATACGTACCGCCCAAAAAGCACTTGACAGCACAGTCTGCAATAAGTGTACAGTCTAACCGTACAATTATTTTTGCAGGCGATTTTGCTGCGCGTCATGATAATGATCACGTGCAATATAAGTGACTCATCAACTTTCTTGCCAAATTTCCAAACTCTGTATGTCCGGAAGGGACCTCAAATGTGGTAGTCATTCAACTTTTAAGGAGAATCTATGGATCTAAGAAAAAAGGTCTGCTCAAACGTGTGATTTTTCTTCGACCAGCTTTCACAAAGCAAAAAAGACTAATCTATAACATAACGCAGATCATTAACTCCAACCGTCATGGACCATACTGCAGACAATCGTGCAAAGATAAATCGCTTCCACATATTCAACTGAGTGATGCAGTTACACACCTTTGTAGGATTGGGTAAAGAAACTCAATTTATATGACAACCACTTTAAAACTAATGTAATCACCGAAAAACGTATTGCAAGTAGACTAATGTAAATACAATCTCATGATCAGCCAGCCTGTTCAGTCGAATCCGAACAACCATCAAAATAGTCTGGTGACGAGACAGACAAAAACAACGCCATAGGTCAACCATGTCCCACGAAAAACGTTCGACTTTGCAGTCGACTAAACACGTGTTCTCCATCGTACCATACGCTACAAATTGTAAGTATCCTACACAACCAACTTATTTGGTAGACAGATGGACTAAAACCGAATCTCCGAACAGAGCAATCGAAAATGAAATCATAGATGAATCATGTCAATTACAGATTGAACTGCAGATCGCGAAATTTCTTTTCTACAGTTCACTTCTGGCGTTTGCGTACGTGAATAGGTGTATATGATCGGCCGATTGCGGCTAAATGGCAATGAACACCAGAGAAATGATTATTAATAAACTACTGAACAGCGACCAGGTAGAACGTAGATCAAACAGTAAAGCACGCTAAAAAGCGAATGAGCAGTTACATAGCAAGAAGAAACGAACCAGCTGTAAATGAATTAACATCACATTTCGTTAGTAAATTGAAAATGTAAGAAATGACGCTTTCCAGAACGAGTAAGGATTATGTACACAGTGGATCTATTGTCATAGCTATGGTCATGGCAACTGCATGGATTTTGAGTCTTTTTTACATAATTCTGCTCTTGGTTAACAGATGTGGACCATTTCCGTCGTGGATAGGCGTACTTTGCTGAGGCTTTCACTAAGCATTGAAGGTATATGGGAAGTAGTTGGAAACTCTTGTTTACATTCAACTATAATGTCTGCTTTCTAGTAGATGCTCCGAAAGTGTATTGTTTTCATGTGACACTACCTTTATCGAGGGATTTTTGGCAATGCTCAGTGATGCGCTTGAATAATTTTCTCGTTGTGTGTCCGACCTAATTGGCACCACAAGTGCGGATGAAGTTATATAGAACCATTGATTCAGACTGACGAAGTAGTCTGTTTTGGAATCTCTGAACGTGCTGCTGAATATGCTTTTTGGAAAAATGATTGGCTAAGGCAGGAACATACGTTCCTTGATGTGCCCAGTAAGGAAAGTTTCTGAGTAACCGTTTTCTTAAAACATTCTGTAGATAAATTTCAATTCGTCTTCGAGTCTACTTAAGCAATGGACTTTGGCTGCTATGTATGCGATGCAATTTACTAAACTTGTTTTGTATGTAGAAGGAAAATAAGAGCTATGTAAATTGGCTGTCCTTGCTGATTTTGTGGTACACGCGTTGTTTCAATGCCCCACTATCCTGTCGCTGTAGTAGAACATCAAGAAATGTGACCTTTCTGTTAACCTCTACTTTGGGAGTGAAGTTCCCAGCCTCATGCCATGTGTTAACTTTTTGTAACCTAGGCGGTGAATCGGATTTTGATCGTACCGTAAAATACTTGACAACAACCTTCAGTCTGTTCAACCCGTGATGATGTCTGGCAATTCCAAGAAGCAACCTACCCAAGAGGGTCAACGGAATCCATCCTAGCAAGCCAAAGATGTTAATGACCATTTCTCATGCTCTGGTCCCAGTGTTAGTGGAAATTGTCTTAGAAGTGCACTCGATAGATTCGCCTTGTTACGAACCAAGCTACAGGAATGACAACTAAAGGAGGAAGTTGAACTGAAGATGATTTTATTGCTAGGCATGTCAGAAATCGAAGAGTCTAGGTAAAACTCTACGCTGGCTGACGAGAATAAGGACAGTCGTATGGAGCATGATGAAACAGAAAACAGTGATGTTAAAAGTGAACGAAACACTTACACTCATTAGTTCCTTGATGACCGTGGGGCGTGCTTGAGTCAAATTAAAGTTCGTACTGCACATCCTATGCCGAACTCGTCATGTGTGGAAGTAAGCTCTGCACTAGCTCGACTGTCTGTAAGCTTGGCACTGTCACAGATTGAACCTGGATTCCTGGATGGCAACTCCATGATGTACTGGAAACTTGTCCGACAATTGGAAAGTTACGCTCGAACTGAAGTGTCAGATGACAGGCAGGTACCGCTTTACCTGACATATTACTGCAAGGGTCGAACAAGTGGGCTTATCGACATGCCTAGCGCTAGTTATAGCAAAATATGTCAGTCACTAAAAGAACTTTATGCTCAATCTTATCGTGTTGTTCGATCTATGGTAGATGAGCTCAGACCAGGCGGTGAGGATGCATACAACAGTGTTGTTGCTTTATTATAAACCTTTATGTGAATGTAAAACTGTCAAATGGTACTGATTCAAACGAACTGTAGAGCAGATCTAAACTCATTGACAACACTAAAAGGAATCGTGAAAGGCTTACCATTGCATCTGTAGCATAAGTAAACAGAGACTGCCGATCGTAGTTCTGTTATAGCACAAGAACAGTCTTTCGAAGAGCTGCCCGAATTCGTATCGTGTTGTGCGAGAATTGCGCGCAACAGACATAATTAGGCAGTCAACGAAAGAGAACGAAGAGACCCAAGAGCCATGCATTCATCCGAAATCGGTTGGCAAAATATGGAAAGAGATCCTCTTGGGTCTTCCAGTTCTTTCATTAACAAAGACCGGATAGAAAGTCCCCGCGCAAGTTGTGCCCTCAGAAGTACACTGTCGAAGTACGGAATCCGTTCTTAGCCATGAGTATGCTCATATCATAGGACAGCCTGCACGGCTTGGATGCTGCTTTGCTTGTTTCCAGTTATACCACTGAGCCTCAGAATTCATGTTTAAATCGCGTTGTAACATGGACTGCTGCATCACTGTTGAGCTGAGCGGCGGCCCGAGCCACAGTACCTTTTGGTCAGGCTCATGGCTGTTATGATGATGATGATGATCACTACAGTTTATTGAATCTCACGTTCACAGGATTCGCGGTATTGTGATCCGGTCTTGTATTCGTTATTTGAAATTGTTGGGTTATCAGTCCGCGTTGCTCAGTACGTCCACGGAAGATCATATAGTACTTTACAAATACCGTTAACTACGACGTACCTTTGGGAAACAGCCATGTATGAGTAGATAGACGTTTGGCAGCAACTTAAAGATAATACGACCAATGTAGAAAAGAAGTCCTGACTACTATTTTCGTGCCCCAAGAGAGCCAGTTAGTCATAGCAGGTGGTCACATCACTCCTCAGAACTAAAGGTGTTCCACTCTATTCTACTAGCCGAGGTAACTCCAATAATAATCCACGATTGTGAGATTCGTAAGGCCCGAAAAGTAGAAGCTTACAAGCAAACGGCTTAATCTATTAGGAATTGTTGAGCCAAGTAGATTCATAGCAATCCCTCCTAGTACGCTGTAGCAGTGTTCACTGATAAGTAGACTATTCAGTTTGCAAAAAGTAGCTAGAGTATCTTATTTTCTCGACAATATGAAGCTTCATTTTGATCCTGCTCTGATGATTTGAATCATGCCTATGCCGCACATCAGTATTACATACAGCCCTGCGTGCGCCCTTCAGCTGAAATGTTGCAAACGAAGGCGTTCAATGATCAGTCACCATAAATGAATATGTCTGCTTACTCAATTTTCGCTAATTTAAGTACAGCATTGCCGGTCTTCTTTGGGTCAGTTAAGAGCTCACCGCTGGAATAAAAGGGCAAACCGGAAAGCGAGAACTCGGATACATAAATTAGTCTTTTACATCCTTTAAAACGGGAGTAAGAGTTCCTCAATAGGTGTTTTTTTGGTCTGTCCATATATGTCTTCTCTTCGAATGAAGCAACTGTTGCTGAAAAATGAATCTTCTTATTCCAAGTGAGGCTATAGAAATCACCATGAACTTATCAAATATAAGGATCGCCGTGACCAGATTATAAGATTTAAAACCACGTGCTCATAATTTCTACAAGAATTGCTGAGAAGTCAAACAGAATCATGTACGCTACAGA
The DNA here is from genome assembly GCA_013368495.1 of Paragonimus heterotremus. Taxonomy (NCBI): domain Eukaryota; kingdom Metazoa; phylum Platyhelminthes; class Trematoda; order Plagiorchiida; family Troglotrematidae; genus Paragonimus; species Paragonimus heterotremus. The sequence continues at coordinate 56,521 of LUCH01000887.1, read as the reverse complement.
AACTGTGAGTAAGAAAACCGAGAATGTCGCGCGAAATAATTCAATCGAATATTGGGACGACGGATAAGAAGTTCCGGAAAATACCGCAGTGATGGGTAGTGATTAGTTACTTATAAGATAATGATGTATTTTAAAGAGTAGTAAAGTAGTAGCGTTAGCAACCCTTAGCCAGTAAACGTCGACAGGTCCAGAAGATTATTGGTGAGTGCCATGAGCTTTTATGAGTGACGAACAAGCAAAATTCATCCTCCCACTCAATTTAGAAATTTATTAGATGTAAAACAGCTATTAAAAAATGGCTGTCCGATCACTACGGTATCAAACTAAATGTGTGTGAAAAGTCACTACAAGCTGACCAGAACGAGCTGCTAGTCAACGTGTAACTTTACATTCTTGAATACAAAGAGATGATGCAGGATATGCACCCATAGAGGGCATAACCAAGGACAATGACACTTGAATTCCAACGACAAATCACCCACATAGTCTTGAAGTGAGTGCTGATTCAGACTCACGAGAGCTCCGATGTTTGTCACACTTGGGACCCACTATCTGGCCATCAGTTTTGATAGGTCTCTCTCATGTCAGTTGTACTCACGCATCGAACGTGCTCTCAGTAGAAGCAGCTGACGCTCAGTAAGTAGCGGATTTGAACATCAATGGCGAACAATCGAACAGGGATGATAAACGATGGCAATACCTGTAATATCAATCAACGTACTTGCAAATGTATGTAAAACTACGTTCTGATGCGAGAAACGAAAGAAGCTTGGTTATGTCTCATTTATTACATGAATGATGCTTTGAAAAAGAACCAACTATTCGATGTCATAATTCCATGGTGGTTGCCTAATTCGTTTAAACGTTGACAAACACTATAACGAACCTGATGTGACCAGCTCGGTTTTGGGCATTTACCCAAACTACGATGAGTAATGTAAACATACCTGAAGTACAGGCCCACAATATCGCCAACGTTGGCATCTGACCAGAGCCGAGTTCATAGGAGGGTTCTGAGCACTGTTCTCAATTAGGACTAACTTTTTCTCGGCACAACTGATAACAGGGATTCATAAACAACGCCTTAACGATCAAAACTAGACGACGTGTACGGCCATCGCCGAATGTCAGCAATGTACCCGATGCACTGTATTTGTCTAACTACTCTCTCCTCAGACTGATTTCAATAATGTGAGGTATGTGATTCATCTCAGAAGAGCTGCAGACGAACTAATCAATTGCCACTTCATGCACTCAACTAAATAAATCTGCGATGTCTGTTCTGAACAATCTGCCTCAATTAATCTATGGACGCAAATAACATTTCATTTTTCCCGTGCAGTGAACTGGAGAACCCTGTGAACACTGTTCAGCTGGGACAGCAACATGCTTGCATTAGTCGCTAGCCGGAAGCTTCAGTTTTCCTTCCGACATCCCAGCCGGACGGTTAGTAAAACAACAGGGCACCATGTAGACAGGATTATCAAAAATCACGGCTAATATGGCCGCAAAACTGAAATCAACGGTAAGCAATGGAAAATAATAATGTGACGTAGTAAACCGTCATCATCACGCCTGTATATCAGTCAGGAATATTCTCTACCGCTAAGCATGAGAGTAACTTCTTTCAGTACCGACTGGAACACCGCCGAAGAGAAACTGCAAAGCAGAACGTGCACAGATCGGGCTATGTGGGGACCTCGTGACTGTTGTAATGTTAGGCTGTGAATATCTTTGAATACATCCGTTGCTGCTAACCAAGTATGCAGCAAATTTTTAATTACAGACTATGTAATGACGGGAAACCGGTAACAGGATTATACCCCATCGATTGTTGTTGTATATAACCTATTACATGAACAATTTAGGTTCGTAAACAGCCATCCCCACAAGATTTATCGGCATATAAAGTCAAATATAACTAAAAATCAGTTCACATTCGTGTACCATTGTGGAAGATAAGAGCAGATACCGAAAGAAAACAACAACATACACCGATCCTACCCAGCTACGTAGTCGCAACCTCTGCCCCCAAACGTTTGAAGAACATGTGATCTACACCCAATCTAACTAGAGGTTACGAACACATGCGAGTTTGGATGTTTGATCTAACCAACCGAAATGATGAAATATAAAGAACAAGTCATAGCTGGTGTACATGTACCATAATTGTACAAAATCACGTGGTAGAAAAGTTCACTTTCGTGAAATTCCTATGTAAACTGACAATTGAAAGCGATATTAAAAGGTAACAGAAAGAAGAGTGTAGAAAATATTCGCCAAATCAACTATAATAAGTGGAATCGTGCGACAGTGGGGCGCAGAAATAATAACATTTTCTTTCAACCACGAAGTTGATTGCAAACAAACCGTAACCAATCTAGATTAGTAAATGCGATCAACATGGAACTAAAAAAGCGACAGTTGAAAGTACGAAAAATGATCGGTTGGGACAAAAATCGTGTGTAAGATTGGCTCAAGAAAATAAGACAGAACAATCACAGCAGTGTTACAATTGACGTAAATAACGGAGTGCACTAAATAGCACTATGTTTTGACGGTTATTTCGCTGTAGGTGGTAACCGGATAATCCACCACAGATTGATAGTTGGGCATTGCCTGGCTGTATGACTCGGTTGACGAGACTCCGGTGATAATCGGAACGGCTTGCTCCCCGCCATGAGGATAAAGGCACCAGTGTTGGACCATGAAAAATATATCAAACGTGATGGAGAACAAACCAAGACCTAGTTTTGTGGGCGAGCCAAAACCGCTACTCCAATCGTCTGATTGTTTCAAGACAAACGAATACACCCAGATAACAGAGAAGAAAAATTAGGGAAAGATGTTTAGGGTGTGGAATATTAAGAGAATGTTTAGACATTTGAGAAATCCAGGGATACCAAATGTGTCATAGTTTAGCTCAGGCTAACGTGGTTGTAAATGAGCAGACTACCAAACACATGATTACCCTTCTAAGCCCCAGTTAGCTCGAATGAACTCGCTACGGCAGGTGGACAACTTGGAGGCAACCCACTTGCATGTGAACCGATTTGTTATGGGGTGAAATAAGCCATATATATCACAAGCTGAAGACTTAACGGAATACTAATATTGCCAGTTTGAATCACGTTTCACTATCCTCCATCAAATGAGCCTGAATATGAATGAAATAGTTCATGGAATAGAAATTTCAGAGTAAGCCCCATGAAGAGATTCCACGACCAATATTTCCAGTACTTGAAATGGCTTTCTACGCAGACTGATAACTTAAGGTTAACAGCAGTCACAGACAAACAAAATCAACTGCGATTAAGTACTAATATCACATGTCTACCGCTGTCACGCTCGGTCACGTGCGGCCAGGGCACTGGCAAAAACCCACACATGAGCAGCAGCAGAACGAAAAACGTTGTGAACGAATAACCAAACGGATGGCAATCCACATCACTAGTATTGCTCGTAAACACGTATGTAAAAATCATTTTTGAATCTGATCAGACAGTACTGTGACTCGAATGACTGTCCGTCAAGATAGTGAATTAAACAGTGCTACGGAAAAATTAAAATAATAAGAAAACAGACATTTGTCTGAATGTAAACACCCAGGTGACTGCGGCAAGATAACACATCGGATGGCGTTTCCAATAAGCTACTCCAGCAACTACTAGCCACCTCGACGACATGCCAGGCAAGATAAACGCTTTACGAGTACACGAAATATGTAGCCTAACCACCCTATGCTGAATGGTTATATTATGTGACCACCTAAGCAAGTTAACGGGGTTAGTCAAAAGACGGTAGTGTTAGTTATACCATTTCTCTACCTGAAATGAACCAATCGGCGAAGACAACGATAAACAAATGACTAATTATTAAAACCATAGAAAAAGACGGATCGTACGCACCTCATACACACCTTTTCTTTCAACGGCAATCAGGTGACGGTGGTAAGTCATAGATCAAATTCCACTAGTATCACATGAACCTGTCCAGATTGGACATTTAACCAGCAAGGTTCCTGTGTGAGTGTTGTCTGTTCCTCAACTGATCGCCCATCCTCCCAGGACTTAGTTAGCAGGCAAGAGACAGCTACAGTCAATAATGAAAACGTTAATGAAAATGGTGATTCTAACTGTGAAGTCCTGATATTTGAGTTATCGAGTGGAGTAAATAAGACAATGTTACTGTGTAACCTATCGAAAAAGTCAGGTAACCAAAACACGATCATATGTGTGGTTGTGACCATCAGTTTAAATGAGGTACTGTGGTCAGTATGCCCGACTAACGAGCAGGTGGGCCGCACTATAACGAAAAGTCCGGACTAAAATGTACACTAAAAATGAGTTTTAAAAGTATTGCATGAGCCTCGTACTCCTCTCCGTAGACCATATGGCAGTTTGTCTGAACGAGAAGGCTGCGATCCAAAGGCAACAGATTTTCATCGTCAGTTAGCGATAACCAAAGCAAAAGAGACACCGATATTAGACTCAAAGTTACAGCAACCGGTTCACAGCACATGCAGCATAAAACATACAGTAAAACGGGATAATGAACAGTTGAGTATCGGACAAAAACAAACACTCACCGAAATTGTAAGCCACAATAAACATTTGCAAAATGCTGAGTGTGCCTCCGGTAAGGTCGAGGCATATGTTTCCGATACTCCATCCAACGGTGCTGCGTCTCCGACAATTCATGACGGCCTAAGAGGAACAAATAGGTGACAATGCATATAAACGTCAGGTACGACTAAGGAGACGGTTCGTCAGAGTTTAAGAAATGAAAGCCTAATAAGTTGATTGCGTAACCATAGAGACGTTCAACAATCAATAAGATTGACATTTCGGTAACAACCACCATCAGTGTTGTTTCAAAATCAGAATGGGTTGAGTACTGAGGCACAAAGTATTGCTGCAAAACGATGAGTAAGGCTGACCGAAATATATTTTTAAAAAATTTCGGAAACTGAGATGTAAAGTATGCCAAACTAAGTCCTCTACGTGTATTATGCCGCCACAAGTCAGGTTACCAGAAGAAGTTGAGGTACTCTGAAAGATTTGAACTGAAATCATGAATAACCTAGTCGAACGTCAGTACAGTGTCATGGTGAACAAATTCCCCGTACAGACAGATGTCCTTCTGAGGCGAACAATTCCGATGGCCACAAAAGTTATAATTGTGTATGAAAACGGTCATACAATCGATCGAAAATATTGATTAATCTTGTAACCAGTAGACTAAAACAGTTTTCAAGTGTAGATGAAGTTCCGTATTCATTTTAACCTCGCAAACAAATAGAGTTTAGCCTTTCGAAAGACATTCCGAGGCCAGATAAACACGAATCTTCATGTGTGCTTATATGAAGTAGCTGTCAATGTCGATTCACACAATGGTAAAAAAACTGACGGAACAAGAGGTAAACTGTATTTAATTTAAATGTTATGAAACAATATGTCATGGCAAATCGTTGTCAGTGTCGAGGAATATCCACACTCACACGAGAGGCATGACGCTTTGGCTAGAATATACATTTCACCGCAAGCATCACTATTCTTCGGATGAAAGTAAGTAGAAATGTTGAATGAACTGACAACACTGCGCCAAATGTCAGTTTCAAATATTCCTCAGTGTGTCAGATCACCCTTTGTAAATCAACGATTTGGAAGAATTGTTAGCTACTGCAACTACTTCAACGCCTTCTACGTTTCAAGCCGCCTATTACGAGACAACTGGGTGTAAGATATACATTTATAGAAGCCTCTTATATTACGTTTTCTGCTTTATTTACGTTAACCGTTTCAACATTATAAATCATTACTGACCATTCTATTCTACTGCTGAAGATGTCTGTCAACAAGAAGTAATTTAAAATTCATTGTGAGTATGCCCACCAGATGAGATTCACTTTAGATGAGATGCATTTAGACCGATGTTTTAAAACTGCTGGGCTCCGAGTAAAATGCTCAGCAGTGATTACTCGAAATCTTTCGAACGATTTCAACTGAATCCAAATAAGACATTTCTAGGATATCGGTGGGGCTCCCCAACTCAGCTGATTCAGGGCGCGCCACGTTTGGACATGTTGCTTACGTATGAGGTTCGGATCTAGCCACAGCTCACAACCAGGCATCTTCTCAACTAATAAATCTGCAAAGCTAATTATTAGTAAAATTAATGACCATTGAATACACCAAGATACACTGTCAATGCAGTTTTATGTGTTAGAACGAATACTATTAAGGTCTGTGCTGTATAACTTGATATGAACTTTCAAGTGAAGCAACTGTTCGACGAGTCCACTAATCAAGTTATCTGAAGAATGATACTTCACCTATGACTTGGCGTTGTGAAGTTGTTTTATGAACACGCATATATATATATATATATATAGAGAGAGAGCCAGAAACATATCTATGAACCAGTACCTCTAATTGTACTGATACAAAAATCTATGGGGCGAAACACGAAAGTACTCAGCAGGACGGCTTTGTACCAGATGTCCCAACATAAAAAGCGCATCCTGAGATATACACTAGAAAGTTGTTAACCATATGTTAGTGCCGTTCGGTTCCGATATGAATGAACCGCGTACATGATACAGCAATTAACGCAGATCAACACATAAAAAATGAGTTGACTGAATAACTATTCCTAATTGATAGTCTGACACGTAAGTTTGTTTGAACCACCAAAACACATGTGACGGCCAGTTGATCTATTTATGATAAGTATGTGGTCGGAAGAATGACAATGAATGAAACGACGCAACTGATATATAACGCAATTGCGTCCCAGAGAATAGGCACTCACTTGTTAAGGGAGTTGGAAACAAATGCAGAAAAAACGGACAATTAAAGTGGCTCTAGTGAAACAGACTGATGGAATGAACCAGCGCCAGCCATCAAACAAGTAAGGTGTCACTAGACACCACCGTTAATTGATTCTCAATAAACAGAAGATCTTCGAAACTGCGGAAGAAAGGTGGTAACATTCTCCGGAACCATGAAATATTATTTAGAGCTCATTCAGAACACTACTTGGCAGCTGTAGACATGCAATAATGAAGAAAAAGACGTGGTGGATACAACAATGTAGTGCATCAAACGGTGATTTGCAATCGTTGGACGATATACGCATTTAATTCGAGCATTTGATGAACGATAATATCTACAAATATTACAAATATGTACAATGTGCACTGCAGTTTAGAGTAGAATGTGAATTTTTAGGATTCTCGTACTCTGAAGCCAAAACCTGAAGGAGAGAATGTGGCGAATTCAGAGAACAGTTTACAATAACGATATCTCGCCAAATATTGACGAAATCAACAGGGCAGCTCTATCATAGAGGCTAGACTGTGTATGACTGCAAAAAAAAGATCAAACAAATTCGAATGCAACCGAGACATTGGGTAGTGTATAACACATCTGTTATAACCGTTTGCTTAACCATGAACAGAATCTTGACGTGATGACTTACTTGTGGTACATATTTGATGAAGGTGATAAAAAGTTTCACGTAGGAAATGTTAAACAGAAAGGTAAGCCAAGTGATAGCATTCGCACCGGCCACAATCGCGTTGATGATACAGTACACGCCGATCAGACAGAGAATTACGATGCACACACGAGACACACGTTGACCACCGCGCTGAAACAAACACGAAAATAGAAAGGCGTTATGAATTGGCGAAACTCAATAATGAGTACAATGTAAGTAAGTATTCAACTGAGGGTTGAACGGCTCATAAGATTCGAACGAATGCCAACTTCCAACAAAATGTTGGAATTACGTGCATAAAAGGTTTGTTCTAAACTGAGATCGAGCAAGCGGATCGTGACATCGAAGAACGTTTTCACAATGAAGCAGGCGGTACAAGGCAGATTGTGCAGCAGAAATGGAGCTATCAATGGCAATTCAGTTGCCCGAAAATTCATCAAAACATTGCCAGTGTTCCCCTATTTTTTGAAAACAAAGTCTCGGAGGGGAGGAGTTTAAAAAAACAGCAAACGCCGAACCAGATTTTAACGAAAACCTTTATAATGTGCTAAGTTAACCCCAATTTGTGGATAAGAAAGTGATAATTACAACGACAATTAGTGTCTAAATGCCACACTAGTTGTGAGAGAGTAAGCCAAGAGTAACACCTGAACTGCACTGATAAAACTCTAGTGAAAATTGCAAACTAAGTTATTATATGGTATTGTGAAACCCTAACCCCAAACAACTAACTCATAAACGTGCGAAATAAGAACACACAAACGGACATAAGGTGCGAAACTTGACTGTCACACAAGTGATTTTAGCCTAGATAACTGATGAAGAATAACTTCACAAGTGCAATCGAAGTAGTGCAAAATATTGGATAAGTTCGTATGAGGAAAGTCGACGACCACCAAAACCGTGACTAATCTTTAAACACATTTAGTAGCTGTACGGCAAGAGTGGCTAGCAACAAAGTCAGATAAGTTTGAAAAAAATAGACAGAGGTCGTCGTCCCAAAGTTGACCGTTCATGCGGAGCGTCTCATGAAACTTATGAAACCTTGCGGGTTTAATGAGATCAGTGATTTCGACCTGTCTAGGAAGTCCTAATCGCGGAGTTATCGATAGGAGTTGATGCACAGTAACTGTGCCTCGTATCAAGACGATCGGGCAACCTGATCATTACTCACAAGCCAAAGTGATTGAGCTTTCAAATATGATAATCCGGTCGTGCCTAACGTGAGGTCCATGACGAAGTGGTAAACACGGTTGTCTCATGAACAGCGTGGCCGGAGTTTTAATCCCGGATATGCAATACTGACGAGCTCTAATGACAGCGAAACTCCGGTCTAGTGCGTCTTTTCGAAAGGGGCCGATTGGAAAATCACTGGGAATGCGAAAGCTGCGATCAATTGTGGATGATGTCCAAACTTGGAATTAACCAAATCCCCGACTCATCAGTAACATATATATGTATAGAAGCTGAGATATACACGTGTATGTCTACATGGATATATTCACACATTTAGATATATATGTCGAGGTATATATACTAACCGAATCGCCTAAGCACCCACGAGGCTGCCACTGAAATAAGACTCAAGGTACACCATCGTCTGTCCTCAGTAAACAATCACACACAAAGTAACAATAAGTGAGCAATGCCCTGGGGTCAATCTTGTTTGTCCTGAAAAGAATAGTGAGACTGTTTCTTTGTTCCTGAACAGCATGCGGTTGTGAATTTTACATGGGCTGCTCAACCGTCCCACAGTCCATGCAGGTAAAGTTGACGTTCGAATGCCAGCAGCTAGCACAAGAATGATGGTACCGAGCCGAGCGCTGACTGCACCGCACTCAGTTTACATTGCCGTTGTCCAGGCCCACGGGATCCTACTTTAGGCAACAAATCGGGCAAAGATCGCTGTTTACAAGTTTTAAGGCCACCTTTCTTTGAATATGCTCCCTCATCTTCGTTCTGAATTGCTTTAAGCCACCTTGAGAAACTCGACCAATACGTGCTGTTTCCTAAGTATCCCCTATAACTACAGTCTGTGTCAAACTGTCTTCAATCACGCGATTTCCAAATGTGAGCTTTCTACGCCCAGGGGAAACAACGTTTTTAGAACAGCAGGCATACAATTCAACCCACCTACCACACACACACACCGTTTTGCTTGTTAATGAGACAATTGTCAGCGCCAGTCACGAAGATGCTACAGGGAGGGATATTTCAGTTAGCTATCAAACATTTCCTGATCCGTTTTCTTTGTGATTCTGCCGCTGGAAGAGAAAATCACTAGTACCAGTTGTCGGTTGGTCGTGCTTTTTTCTCTGGCTACAAGTTAACTGACGATTTCCTACCGTCTAGTTTCACAATCTCTTGTCCAGAGAGTGAATAGTGCGGTATAAAGTCCAGAAGCTTTGATAGTAACCCAATGATGTTACAAAATGCTGCAACATGCTTGTCATTATTATCATAACTCATACAGCTCAACTTAATGGCAACATCTTGGCATACATCCTTCGCGTTTCTAATCCTATCTAATCGCGAATGTACGACAAGGATGGGCATACATACAACAGGTTCATACAGTTCAGCAGGTGCAACGTCAACGGGGACAGTGGCGGGTAGGGCTCACCTACATTCCTCTCTGCTACAATGCTTATCGGTCCGTCAATCACGCGGAAAACCAAGATAATATGGCTACAGAGCATCACCCATTCGGAAAAGAAGCAACAATCGCATTTACCGTTTTTAGTGATGACAAAGTTAAACATTCGTTGTTTGATACAACGAACATTCCATAACCCTTTTTTATAAGCAACAACCTCAGTTTTACTATCATTATAGAGTCTATGAGAAACACATCTCGCATATTTCGATAAAGGATTCAGAAATAAAGCGAGATGTTCATATCCCGCTGGTGGTTCCAATAGTTTCATGCGTTCTATGCCAGCGACGCATAGGCGATCAGCAAACACTCTTCGGACGTTCAATAACGTGTTTGAATAACGCATAAACTGTCGAACGTTCAGACGAAGTACTTTTAATATGCACACTCTCATTCTCCACCTGGATGATTGTATGATTACCAAAGTGAACGTTTCCTTTCAACAAATGAGCTGCCCAGTCGGATTTACAGATCGAACAAGTTTTACACAGGTACCGAAAAGCTTCTAACTAACAGGCCCTGTAGTTTGCAGTGACCTGTTAAATTGTGATGTTTCCCGTGAAGAGCATACTACGCGTCTATTGCGGTTTCCTTGGAACATGTCCAAACTTACCAGGTGATGACAAGGCCGAGAGACATCATTCATTGAATGAAAGCGGTACACCTGGGATAAATCTCGCAGATCGTGTTGCCACTGTGCAGCTGAACGATCAAGGTTTAAACATCTGACGTGCATGGCAACATTTTCAACAGACGTTCTAAAACTATTCGGTAACCGACCATCGTTTCATTAGGCATCAGTACGTAGAAAACGTCACACCTACATCAAGTACATGAACCAACATGGCAAGCCACAGCAGAAAGCCACCATAATTTAATTGGTGTGACGTCAGCTAAAATGGCGTCGCTAAATTTAGAGCAAAGCTGGAAGGAAGCTTTGGGGGTGAAGATTACAAGCCTCAAAAGCTTCTCCCATAATAGCAAACAATAGTCCTTCCACTTTCAACAGATCGTGCAACTCAATAAGTTCTTTACAAGATCCCAGCTTACCTTGTTTCTTTCGTGGGTTGCGTGAATCATCCGAATGCATCTTAACTCCGAACTTATTTTTAACGTATAACTTCATTTTACGCGTACTTTTGGAGTTTTTCATCATCTTCATGGCATTCTGCTCATCAGCAATAGTCAGACGTATATTCCCCGGGCTATCAAACTTGGAAGTCATGTGAGTGCATCACGCTGGTCTTCTCAATACGATATGCGTCACAACGATCGCGAACTACCCACGATGCTTTGAACATGTAGTCAGCGAATCTAGGATGTAATATCATACAAACTGTACAAAAATATTACCGTTTAGTGGTTACAGTCCGTAGTGTACAGTGTACGCATTCGTACACGATACTACCTTACAGACAACCTGGCGGCAATTCTATTCCCCTGTGTTTCGTTGCATCTGCTTCAATTTGCGAACTATTGCTGAAGAAAATGTTACAGGTTTCCAGATTAAATTTGTCTGAGTCCTGCAGGTATTCGAAGAAGTTCAGGTACTTCTCTGAGAATATTAGCCAGAATACATCCTTGTTGTTCATCGCCATGCTTATTCACCGTACGGAGGTGATTTACAAGTAGTGGACCATTTGAAGATCATCTAGTATACGATGGTGTTAGATTCCGTGAAATACGCAGTTTTTCATATATCATTTGGGAATTTGATTTGTACCACTGTAATAAAACTTGCCGTAACAACCGCTTCTCCGGAGTTTTCCACTTATTTATGTATGAAAAGAAATCAACTCCTCAGGGGACCGACAGTGGGAAACGTGTATAGGTTTGTGTGGAACACTTCAACGGGAAAACCACAGTTGCACAATGGGCAACGAATGCGGAACTATGCCAGCCGTACTGAATAGCGGACAGAATTATTGTGATCTACTGCCACATATATTGTGAGTGATGGCAACAATAAATAAGTGGTCGGCTAAAAACACATTTCCGAATGTCCCCGCAATATTTGCACGACAAGGAACACGACTGATTTCAATGCGCTCGGTGTTCATTTTCACTTCAAACCAGACCACTGATTGGAGAAACTAAGTAGTACATAGCATTATCGAATAAGTCAGCTTCGTCCACACTAATTTCTTTCTTCTCTATTTAACTCTCTACATACAAGGGCCAAATGATCTAGAAGAGGAAAGTTAGAAAGCACCGACAGTAAACAAACAACAAACAAATACGTACTTCATAGATGAGTACTTGCACGCCAGTCACTCCACATATGAGAAATGCGTGTACAGAGAAGAAAATATCGTTCACCATAACGGGAATCACTCCGATCGGATGCAGACGTGCGTATTCCTCCTGATGGCAGAACAGTAACACATGACAGTCAGAAAAAAATTGAAAGCTCACGAGAAAGTGGGTAAAAAAAACATACGCGTGAAGTTAAAATCCCTAATTCACAGAGAGAATGAGAAATACTGAGAAAAAATTCGAAAGAATGATTGCTGAGCTACCCCACGAACTGTAACGTCCAGCCTATCATACGCACATAAAACGGCAGCTTATAAGTAGTCAGACCACCAGACCGCTAATGCACTCTGCAGTAGGTGGATGAGAAATGCATCGCAAATGCCTGACGGACCTCCCACACATACGGAGTATTCCATCACCATGATGCAACGCGAAGCTAGATTCATCAGTCTGGATAATCTTACTACAAACAACATTGTACCGTATACGGTACCTCGTCGTCCATTCGTGCTTTCCTGCAGTATCCGGTTACGTGAAAGTCCGAATCGAATTTTCATGACAGTCAAATAGTAACGTGATGTGCATAGTGATAGTGAAAAGGCTACTAATCTCAAACTATGTCCAGAAAGAAAGGGATTCCATTTGACTATCTTCAGTAAACAAGTGCCCTCTGCTAGTCGATCACCTCCACGAAATGACCATACCTCTCTAAGAATGTTGAACGTGAAAGCAAATTTCTCCTGTCGAGAGGAAAAACAATTTGAATCAAAATTCGATAGGCTTTTTGCACTCCATATGCCATAATTGACTGACTGTACGGAGTTAGACACCATAAAAGGCAAACATGCTGAAACTCTGCTGAACACGAATTGCGTGGGATTCGTAGGATGCGACCGTGCGTGAGATGGAAGGGTGTGTATATGTATGACGGGTTATCCGTGACAGTCTGAAGTAACGCGAGGTGGGGTAACCTCGGCTATCCATTATTAACTTCACACGTTCGTGTGTTCTCTTTTGGCCGGTGAACAGGAGGGAACTCAGTCCCATGCATACAACGAAGGCAAATGATTAACATGAACTGGAACGAGCTCACAATGTGCGCAGTCATACACTTACTCCAAGGCAGGTCACCTCTCACAATGACTGACGAAAAGTTCCCACTGGTATTCGAACGTGGCAGGAGGTTGGTGGCGGGGTTGTTCGCATCTCGCCTTCCAATCAGTCATTTAAAATACAACACACGACCCTCAAATGTGCAATTAGGGACACCAATCATTTTCCCTTTTGTTTACTACATAGCGCTTCATCACAATTACTCAGTAAATCAACATTTATGACATATACAGTGTACTGAGGTCAAAAGTGTGCACAAAACGATATGAACAGCAGATAGAAGCAACGTATACACTTCACACGAATACCTTTGTCAAGTGGCACATCGAGACGGCTAACTAAAGGCCTGGAAATCTAATTAACACTGTGAGGGAGGGTCACAGAGATTCTCATGGTTATGACCAAAACATAAAGAACTCTTTAAATATGATATGATTAGTGGTCCATAAGATCTCCTATCTATCAACCCAACAGAATTCCACTATGCTCAGTAGGCTGATCGACAATGAACAAAACAGTTGGCTATCAAGCGAACTGTGAAAAGCAGAGAAGAGAATTACAATTGCACCTCGAAGCTGAATAGAGGGGTACGCTGTGTAGAGTCTAAGATGAATCATTCAATGACGACATGAATATTTCCTCAGTGTAAGTTGACCGCGGCTTGGCCAAGATGAGCTGCTACCTGGTGAACTGGAAGGAGGGAGGTGGTCTTCCTTGTTTATACGGTCAGTGGTTGAAGGTGAAAAGACTACGTTCAGTTGAGTGAACCAATGAAAGCAATACATTAGATAAAATGGAAAACGGCGGCTGGATGACCCACCAATATTTGTTAAATAGTACATGACACATGGTCACTGAGATAGCATCAACAACACAATTCGTTAGTGCAAGTCCGTAAAAGTGCAGCCAGTCTGAGAGAGGTAAATGAACTCTGTATACAGTATACAAGCTGGAGCCGAGCAGACTGTGCGCTGTCCTTTTTTGTCCAAAAGTAGTGAGATAATAGACATCACAATCTCTTGGTATTGGAGGCATGAAATCCATAACAGAAAACGATCAACACTTACAGCGAATAGCAAAACGAAACTGTATTAGAGCAGTCCGTAGGTTGTTCGACCTTAAGCTGCTATACGATGGAATTTGGCTATCAACAGCAGGAACTCACGAGGTCGAATAATGTTCCAGATATTCCGCTCGTATCCTGATGATCGATAACAGCACAAGCAAACACAAGTCTTGGCGGGTGAACTGGGAGTGCATTTTATCTTTTCGACGATTACTCTGAGTGTTCGGAACGGACAAGCCTTGGTTCGAGTTACACAAAGAGGGAAGGCTATACCTGAGAGTGGTCAGCAAGGGGTGTTGGAAGGTTAACGGTCCCTTAATATCAGACAGGGCATCCATCTTAATGTGGTCACCACAAGCGCTTCAACTTAATCCGATTAAACACGTCTGATACTGGGTAGATAGCACAGTTAACCGAAAATGGAATGTTGGAAGTCAATCTTGATGACGGATACACTCACTGGTATACAAGGAAAAATATGTACATATACTGAGTGTAGTGGAAATCGGGAAGAAGACAGCAGAAAACCATTACGATCGAAAGGGAGTGACATCACATTAGACCAATTCCGTGAGAACAAAACAATGTTACCAAAAAAAACTAGAATTTATCTGGAAGAACAGAAATGGTGTGAATTTTCGGTGATAGTTTTGCACAAACGATACGACCGGTAGGAGAACTTATGGATCACAGACCGTTTCAGACCTGAAGAGTACATTAAAGTCAGGTCATAGCCATGAGAATCACAATCACTTTTCATGACCTATCAGGTTTTTAGGACTTAAAAACAGAATACGTTCGAGTGATCGCTTCAAACGTAGAAAGCCGGAACCGATTCTAACGTGAAAGAGCACCTGAAAGTATAATTTCCAGATGACTGTGACGAATAAACCAAACCTATCAAACTTAATCATGTTTACAACGTATGATTGGATAGCTGAATCAAACTGCAATGGCTTAGGAAGTGCTTGACAAAAACTGCTCTCCTGTATGTGGCCACATTTCTGACCATAGCATGCTGCTGTCACACTTCACCGTCCGGCGAAAGCAAACAAGACCTTCTTGTCATCCGCAACACTGTTGTGATGGATCTCAGCTAGCCGCTCACGCAATTACATTTTGGTAGCTTCACCTTATAGCACAGGATCGCTGCTCACTATGACGTGCACCATATCAAACGTGCACTTTTGCAATGAATCATCTGAACCTAGCTGAGGTAAATTACTACACTAGACGGACGTAGGAACACATAATATCATGAGGCAACGAGATTTAAAAAGTGATCGACAGTTCCAGTACGCTACTCGACGAATTGGATTGTCAACTGTTCAAGGATTCCCTCGAACCAGGGTAAGCGCTATCTAGTGGTCGGACACATATGAATGACAAAGAATCATTAAGAGAAGTTCGGCGTTTACTGTGAGCGAGACCCACTTGAAACAACACTATAATTCGACAGTTGCATTGGCACTTGACATGGTACACCGCTTTGGCCACTAGGAGAAACGACGCTATCCAGCTCGCCACGTAGCCTACAAGAGTGTACGCTTTATATAATGGTATGTCACAGATAGACCAGTGACCCAACGTCAAGCGACGAAGGTCGTAATGTGTACACGCAAAAGCGGTCAGCTGCGATGTATCAAAAAGGCAAAGATTAAGGTAAGAGGTACACATCTAACGTGCCCAAGTGAGAACGTACGATAGCAGCAAACAATCATTCGTAAGACAGACATGCAAGCTATCAAAACTCTTGTCGGACAGTGTATGTTGCCACTTCTCCTGTTGCATTACACAACGTAAATACCTTTATCGCGGGGCTCGCGAACAATGCCAAATTGAACACACTGTACACGAGGAATCCGACCAAATTGAGACAAAGAAAATCCAAGTTGAATCCGACGACACTGTGGAAGAAACGAGACCAGTTACAAAAACAATGACAGAAACCCCGGTCAAATGTCCTCATACGAACATCGTGAGACAACTGGTATGGTGCATGAGAATGGTATAAATTGTCACGTACGAACAAAACAACGCTTAATTGTGTTTTGACCACAGATCTCGCGGTTCAGTTTACTGGCGTAAATTCAAAGTTCTGTAATTTCGAACAGCCTTAAAACTGTCCAGTTAACGCAAGCAGCATATATCTTGGAGGAAATTGGTGATGACCAACTCTACAATGAAGACTACAAAAGATGGATCTAGAATAATCAGCATGAAAATCGGGCAGCAGAAAAGTGTTAGAAAACAACAGTAACTTATTTAAGAAGCAATGGTGATTGCGATATAAAACTGCAAGCATCAGGTATCCAAAGTAGTTTAACATTCGCTTTTTCATAACTGGCTATTAAGAGATAATTTATATCCATGATTTAACGAAAAGCCGCACGTACCAATAGAGCGATATCGTACCCGTTGCAGTTAGCGTCAACACATTTCACTACTTGTAGAGTTGCTCTGTTGATTCCCTGGTCAACAGAGTTTATGTGACTCATACATAACCCGCATTTTGGTAATGGCACGTTGTCCGTTACCTTTGCTATGTATGACACCTATTTGCTTACAAACACAATTGAGACGCTGAGTACATTCCACCTTAACTTCAGCAGTTTCTAGAAAATGGAACATTCTAAATTTCCTTTTATACGCGTACATAACACCAAAGCAAAGCGATCATAGTTACCATTTTCTATGGACACTTCTTAAGCACTTAGTAAAGAATGCACCGGGAATCATGTGCAAAAGAGCGATTTGTGGAAGTTACCCTACATATTTGACTCACATTACCTCCTAGTTGGCAAACACATTGCACGATTGTCTTCATTAGATTCGGAACACTGCAGCTATTGATTGCCAACCCGAAGGCGTTATCTGGACTAAACCTAGTCGTTTTAAAGTTCGACGGACATATGTACGTATGCTCACACAACACAGTCTAATGAAACTGGAGACATATCATACAACCTGCAAAACAACTTCGATTATCGTTGTGAGCTAGTTGTGTAATGTCGAACTACAATACAGCAGAAAGGATTGTAAAAGTCCAATACAGCCCATATCACGAGGTTACTGAGACGACGTTCACGTATGACTCTGGTTTAAATAAGTTCACACGCCACTGGGACAACTAAATGTCCAGAACGTCTGTCCTTTGATAACGAAACACTTTTCCACTGAAGAAACAGGCTACATCATATCACTACTGAAGAAGTCATGTGACATGTAGCAGATATCTTAGTTGCTGGTTGAGACGTCATCAAGCTGTCATGAGATAATAGAGAGTTTGGAACCAACGGCAAGTTAAATATTTATCAGGCAAACAACCAACACGCCAAAGTCGTTATTTCGACCACAACCGAGAACTCCGAATAGGGGTTACTGGCCATCCCAGTCGCACGGGACGTACAACGTGCTATAGTTCTCGTTTCTGATGCCTGATGTGGTAGTTAGGTTCGCATGCTGCGTTGATTTAGAGGACGATATTGGCTGGGGTTCTGAGCCTTTCTGGTGAAAATGTAACGCAAATAGGTGGGGAGCCATAAGGAGAAGAAAAAAGTCATCTTCAAGAGACGACGTTTCGTATTACTGACTGCGTAGGAGTGCAAAGGTAATGTCTATCGTTTTACAGGTCAGGCCTTACAGCCTAGATTCTAGCCAGGGTCCCCTGATTCACCTTCATTGTGCGGTAAAAGCCGCAGTAAGGTATCAGAAAGTATCGCCGTTCTGATGAGTCAGTAAACCCGCCGTTCTACTTATGAGCATAAACTTTGATCGCCTTATTCCAGGCACATCATACTCACAACGGTGATAAGTTATCACAGCTGTGTGCATCTTATGAACTCTAAGTAACCGGTTTTGTATTCCAGCATGAACAGCGACAATGTGTTACACGACGATCGCCTTGTGAGGTCCAACTTGGACGCAAATCGATCACAGCACTGTTGTCTACCGACACTGTAACTCCATTAGAATACAGTCCACCTGAGAGTAACCACCTCGTCCGCAACCACGCCAGTGTTCCTGCTTATTTTGCTTCATCATTTGCTCAGAAACCATCCGCTCAAAAGCACATAATCGTCAACTGGAACCTTAACGATGAGATCGCACGAAATGCCTATTAAAGGGCAATTAATACCGAGGTCACGGCAGTGCAGTCATTCGAATGAGAAGTGTGTAGAAGTAAAATCGGTTATAAAGAGATCTGTTTCAAAGCAGCACTGTGAATGGGGCGAGAGTGGGTTTCTGCTGGCCCCATAGTACTTACGAACAAATATCGAGTGATTGTGCCGATTCCGAATACAACAATGACCGCCGAGAACTAAAACACAAACTTTCGAGGAGTCGATGTAAATATTACGAGGATTACTTCACCGAAAGAACAATACAGGTAGAAAAAGCACCTTTATCAGGGGACAATCAAGTGTTATCTTCCTCATTCGTCGCACTGGTCTTCGACAGGATATTAGTCACATTAAATGTGCATGGAGTGGTTTACAAATTTACAATTTACCGTAGCGATTTTACAGGCGGGCTGAATACCCAGTGGAATAATTCAAACGGCCTCAGTCTGCTCTCGTGAAGGAGTAGATTACGTAGTTAGTTATCCTGACCTTTACTGTTATCTTGGAATGGTGTTCAGGCTTATGTGTTGTTTTGATCCGGTAAACTATGCTGGCTAGGACATCGGTTCTTCTAGGTTCAACAACGTCAGGGTAGCATCCAAAAGAAAGCAGTTAGGGTTAGAGTTACCACTACTGACTGCACAGTAGTGCTTAGATAATAAGGCAGGAACCAATGAGTATACAACAGAATTATATTTACAGCTGAAACATTACTGTCTTTTGCACACAGAAGGAAGGGGTTAGATAAAGCATCCTAAGTCAAAGTGCACTCCGATTGTCCAATGGCTGATTTTGATCGCCAGCGTACTCCTCCTTACGGCTGAGAAACACGTACTGACTCCATTAGGCTTGGAGGTGATTAAAAAAACATCTATTTCAAGCAGCAGTAATAAAAAGGAGGCGTCAGTGTCTTATCCACTGCATCCCCGAGCTGGATTTACTCATCATTGTCGAGTGAGTCAGCTTTTTGATTAATTAGCTCTAGATGGTGTTCATCTAGGAAGCCCTATAACCCGTCTTCGCGTGGGTAAGGCTTTCGAGACAAAGACTCCGGATGAGGGTTCCCCAAGAAAATCCTATTTCCCATACGCCAAACTGTTGTGTCAGAGACCCAAAGTGATGTCCCAAAGATCTATCTGAGACACGTCCGCGGATGCAAAACGTCGTCCGCCAGGACATGGAATGTGTGTGTACTGTTGGAGTGACGCTGTACTAAACGGCCGAGACGTTGCACCGCCCTGGCCGGCATGCAACTGAGGCCCTACTGCATCCATGTCGCAACCTAGACTGAGATGAAGCTTGTAGTCCAAGACAAGCTCCGAGAAATAAGTGCCCCTCCTAAGTAAGCTTTCCAGCATAAGGCGGTCGAGAGTACGGTGTCAGTTCCGCAGTTATTGACCACATCAACTATTTGACGGAAAGCGAACCTCCTGGCACAGCCCTCAAATCGTGACCATGTGCCCACGGTTCAGTCAAGGTAAATATACCGAAATTCTAAGCTTTTACGGTCCAACTAGGTGTCACGCCGTTTATATAGAGGGCAATTTTTAATCGACTGTCCGGTATAATTCGCTCGGCGCCGATGAGGGCTGGAGAGTTTCTTGTTGGCGATCGGGACACACCGGAAGGTTGCGACTCAGCGCCGTAGCCGGGAGCATTTGCACCTCACGGTACTTGTTCGGTCAATCAAACCGGAGATCGTCCGCTATACCTGTGTGCTACAGGCAGATTGGTTAAGGAAACACCTGATTCCAGGAAAATGCAAACGATGTCAGGGCGTGGACTTGCAGAGAATTTTCTGTTTTTTAATAACTAAAAATACTGCATTTCTGTGCAGAGACGGTCTTGCGTAACTTCCGCATGTTTTCCAAATTCAATAAAATAACTTTATAACACAGTTTAAGGTCTATACACACCATTGTGCTCTTCCCTCCGTTTGCGAAGTCGCTTGATGATACTACATGGATCGTTCTCCTAACTAATCTGGTCACAACTCTGAGCTCACTTCAGCACAACCCCACCACAACTGTGCTTTTCGGATATTGGTAATTTGGGAAGTTGTGATAGTAACTGTGAAGTCCCGTGAGCGCCTTTCGTGAGACCAATCTTCTGATTACCGTAACTTGTCTGAACTCCGTAACTTTCGTGACGAAGTCGTTCGTTTTGTCATCACTGTTAGCCTAGTGAGGTATGCCTGCAATTATTCAGGCTATTCAGTGACGCATACTTAACTAATACATACATACCAACTAAACAGTCACCACCGTTTGTTTGATAACGTGACCGTGCGGCAGCGCGAAATTCGGGAAGTGCGTGCTACGCCAGTGCTGTGTAGGGGCTGAGTGTAACAGGGATTACAGGAAGATCAGGACATAGTTGCTTACTCATGTTTGCACACTTGTTTAATATAGATCATCCAGAAAGCGCGAAAACTGACTGTCAGGAAGCTGGTGAACTCAAAGCTGAAAATGGCATTTCAGCGTGCAGCCGTTGTTCGTCTCAAACACGATTCCGTATTCACTACCCGTAAAGGTATTTGAAAACACCTTGTGGAAAAGATCACAGAACCAGTCATCGAGACGATGGGTATACAGCGCCAGAAACGCTCGGACTGATTCGGCGACAACAATGCAGTTATCTCTAAATTGATAAGAGAGAAGAATGCAGCGATTCCTATTTCGAAAGTGAGCACAAGCAATGAAAACGAAAAGCCACGCTCCGGGATGTTCCCTGTCAACTCACCGAAAGGCTTCGCGGAATCAAGGACAACGTGTGGAAGAAGCAAGGTAAACTGATGCAAGGTTACGGTGACTGCCGATAACACAAAAAACGCGATGATCCGCCTAAGGGAAATTTTTGCCCACTCGTTCAGTCTAGCAAAACACTAGTTGGCAGGGTCACTAGCGTTTTGTGAACATAACCGGAAGACATCAACAAAACTTGGCGTAAGCATTTTGATAATTTATTAAACCGGTCAGCCACCAACGACTGGGTGGTTTAGAACAGCCTGCTGCAACAAGATGTCGACACTTGCTCTCACCCAGAATTTAACAGAGATACAGAGAGCTACTGGACAACTACGAAACAAAAAGGCCGCATGTTAAGATAAGTTGTTTTGCTACAGTTGGCTCACTCTACTTGAGAGCAGAAAGTACTCCCTTAAGAGTTCAGGGGTTTGGATCACACGTCGTTAAAAGACAAGAGGAGTAAGTAAAAGTACTTATAAGTATTGAGAACTCAGCCAGCCAAACTGCACCTGAAAGCTTCTAGACAGAATCCTGTTGAACCGAATCAATACAGAAGTTTTAGAGACAAGCATTGCTCAGGAACATCGTGGATTTCGGAGGAGTTTTAGTACAAAAGGCTGTATTGTTACCCTGGGAGGACAAGTCAGTCAGTGAGTACTCACACTGGCAAAGAAATCCCAGTGTCTGGACTTCCGGCTGGAAACAGTCAGCGCAAACTTGTGTGCGTAATAACGAAACCGAGTCTAATCATCACCAGGCAGCTGTCTAAAGCCGAACGCACAGACATCATTTACGACGCTCCCAGTATATTATTCATGAATACGCGAGGCTTGTCGAGGCGATATCAATTGAACATATCCGCCCACCTTTTCATCACATGCGAACAGTTCGTGTACACATTGTGGCTGTTCTAGTTAGTAGGAACGTTACAACAGCATCAGTAACACAATCAGGATATCCGAAGTTCAGATGTGTACTTTAGTCACATATTGTCGCCAAGCTCCGAATATCGCTAATAATCATGTTACATGCGCGTTGGAGTTCAACGTCAGTGAACATTATTTGATTTCATTGTCAAACCAACAGGGTCGCAAGCGGAGATGAGATCGTCTTGCGCCGCTCACTACTGTAATCAACAGTTGTTCTTCTATCACGACGGGGTCTTCACATGATCTATATCTCTAGATTTTGGCTTACTGGAAATTAACACGGAACTTCCTTGACATCATCATCATCATCAT
>LUCH01000887.1:8381-33299 GCA_013368495.1 Paragonimus heterotremus | reverse complement strand
CGAATAGGCCACGTTTCGCAACCATAAAGCAAAATGGAGCGCACACAAGCATTATATACCCTTCCTTTCAGTGACAACCGGACGTCTTTTCAACGCCACAGATGACGCAGTCTGGCAAAGGCAACTCGTGCCTTCGCAATCCTCGCTGATATCTCATCAGCAATATTACAGGCTGACGAGATGGTGCTACCCAAGTATGTGAAACTGTTCACGGTCTCAAGCGAATTGCCTGTAGTAAACAAAGTAGGAGTGGAAATGCCCCAGTCTTGAAGCAACACTTGCCTGACAGAAACTGAACAACACTCTGATCACACAGGCGAATGCGGTGGAGCGTTTGGGTATGATAATTCGGTCGCACCTATTGTGGGCACGACGGCAAGGTAGTTAACAAAATTAACTCGGCAGAACACAGTCGATGGGTTCAAATACTAGTCGTCGTAAGTATATGCGCTATTAACAGGCTCTGACAAAAGAGAAATCTGAAATTAGCGCTCCTTTTGAAAGAGGCAGGATGCAAACCTAACTCGAGTTCAGTAGGGAAACTGACATTTGAATACATACACACAAACAGGACTATGTTTAGTTGTACTTAAACAAAAACCGTGTATGCTCCCTATAGCAAATCGTGAATAAGCATGTTCAACTTTGTTACGTAATCAAAATTGTGCAAGTCATACCTTTTGCGCTTCCAGTTGAGAAAGACTTGTGGATAGAAAGAAACTGTCCATGCAACAAAATATATCCATCCTACTGCAATTTGGAGTCCATCTAACCAAGACAAGTGCATCACCAAAACATTGCACGTCACACGATCCAAGCTGTAAAAGAAATGAAACAAGTTAGCAGTTAATGTCGATCGCACATGTCCGAGCAGATAACCTGAAAGCATTATGACTTGTTGAACGTCTCACGGATAGTAAATTGATTTTACGCATGCTAATGTGAACACTGCTGAGTAGGTTTAGATTTATAAAACAACATTCAAGGGTTTGTGTGACAAACAAACAATCACATAAAATAAGTGGCAGCATTATCGCAATTGGTAAGTTCACGGCTACCAATTCAGTTCCTCAGAAAAGTCACACAAGATAGTCAGTGCAACCGCGGCATGGATCATGCAGTTTCGTCACAAAAGAATCTCAACAACCGCAAATGCATGGACTCCTGGACAGTTTGACGTCCGAAGGATATACACAAACATTTCGGCTGTCAGCAACCAGAGACAAACACTCGAATAATTTTCGGGTCATATGAGTAGGATGCACTCCAAAGATCAACACTGATCAACCCATAAACATGTAAGGAGACTCGGAAGCACAATGGAAGAAGAGCTGAAACTTGGAAACACCAAGGCTTTCAACTAATTGTAATGTAGCTCACGTATGAACCGAAGTAAATGAGATGGTATTTGTACATAATGAACCCAAATCCAGAAAAACATCGACTGCAGAGCGTAGTTGTCTTCACCTATAACTGGAAACAGCAGAAAGATTTTAATTTAGAGCTCGCATATCTGTGAAATTCCTCCTTCCCATGCACCATCCTCATCATCACCAGGACCAGCGTTAAATCAATGAACAACAGTGGAACCAATGAGAAGAATGAGCCCTAGTTTAAAGATTAAGGGGGAGGATAAATGGGAGTAAACTTGTTAAGACCACGACGTTTAAATTCTAGTAATAAACAAGTATTAACAAGCAAATGTGGCTCAGCGTTTGGAAAGAATAATCGGGTCGCACCTACTGGGGGTGGGAAGACAGAATGGTCAAAATGGCTGCCTCATGGGAACGCGACTAAAGTTTACATTCCGATTGTCTCTACTGATGAATCCTAACAAAAGCGAAACGCGAACACAACACTTTTTAGGGAAAGGGGTTGACTGCATGAACACTTAACTTATAGATGTATTCCAATCGAAATACACGGAATGTTGAAGCTAAAGTATGGCCACTAATTATAAATCGTGGTAATATGCAAAAGAAGCAAACAGCACCAACAACAGTTCAAGGAATCCATGGTGCTATATCCCCCTTAGTTAGATGGGTGAAAAGAAGATAAACACGGGAGTGTGTATACTCGGCTGGTTAAGCGATGTAACAGGAACGTCAACCTAAGCGCCGTTACGTCGTGCTTTTTCACAAGGCCTTTAGTACGCTGACCTCAGAAGTCAGAGGATTAACCGATGAGTTGGCAAAGGAAAATGAGAACGGATACTAGCAAAACAAGACCCTCGCGACTATACCCCAAGGCGCAGGTTTCATAAGCCGCTAACTGAAATCTGGATAAAAACATTCGACGAGGTTACGGTTAATCAGACTAACTGGGATGAAGGTAGTCATAGTTTCATGAAGTTAAACGCGAACTAAGAACTAGCAATGAAGTGAGGCAGTAAAATCTAAGAAGAATCCGTCTCGCAAATACCGTCCTGGGTTCGCACAGCACCGATAGCATATTCCTGAAAAGATGTGGGTACCTCGGCTTAGACAGATACATTTATAGATATCGATGAGGTTTGGTGTTTGATCAATGAAATACCACTTGCTGCCTCAACCTCAACTACACAAGTATGGGCAGGAGCTCCATTCCGGTCAGGAGAAGGATATGTACCGTGGGTGAGCTCTAGTAGCAACGACATATCAATTTATTGCTTCAGCAATCACGCAACAGCTACCAATTGCTTATGAAGTGTTCATCCGAAGGACATTTCAGCTGAAAAAGCCGAGATCCTTCGGCATATTGGGAACGATGTACACTGGACCTCTCTGTTACATCTTATTTGGAGCTGTCGGAAAACAACTATTATAACTTTGAGTATGTGCGATCTGTGATGAGAGAATGTGGAACAACCACGTTCTAGGTCTTAGATTGTAAGAACAAAGACAGAACAATTTTGTAGGGAAGATGATGTTCCCAAAGAAAGCAAAGTTGAACTTCTTGCAGTTATTTCAAAGATAACATAACATCGAAATCGATTTATGACATCAATGAGTGTCGAGTAGTTTTAATGAGGATTCACAGTTTCTGGGTTTCAACGGATAGTAGCCCACGCAATAGCAGATAGGCACTTTGTGATCAACGTTCGCTCATTTGGTAGCCAGTCCAACAAAACGGTATAATACACTGTAAGTGCGTCGGTTCACAGTAGTCAGTCACATGCCCCCATGTTGTTACGGTGCTTTCGATTCAGACAGCCAACCAACGTGATTCCTGTTACAACAAAGGCCACAGATGGAACAGATGAAGATCGCTCAGCCAAACAAAGATAGCCTGTTTAAAGTAAACACAACGGGAAGCACGCCACCGACACACGCCAGACAATGAGAGGTAGAGAAATAGGAACAATCTGTAAATAATTATTTCATTCAAACCATGCAAACCCAAGTGTTTTACCAATACTAGATTGTTCAATTAAAAGTGAATTACAGGTCCTCCTGATTGTTCGATAGCAAGCGTACATTACAGTAAGCAAGTAACAAAAACTCGTCAAATTACTTTTGATTTATAGCTAATTAACTCATGACTAATACGTAAGCTGGTTTAGTACAATGCTCAACGTGTGTGGAAGCTTCTCATACATGATATGATATGCATTGCGAAACCTATAGCGATCGCAGCCAAAATCATCTGCTCTTATCAGAGGTCATGCCAGTACTGTTTCAATCAAATAGGCGAACACCTATAACAAATCAGGATTTCCCTACGATTTTAACAGACTGATAAACTGTTTTTGTTCATGACCACAACTTACACCTACCCCATAACAGTGCCTACTTACCTGATAACCTACTTTCAAGCTGCAACAGTCTATAATAAAATTTGCGAATCAAAATTACTTGTAAGCTTCTTATCACTGAGCAATCTTCAGCTGAGCTTAGCTAGCAACGCAAAAAGATCTAATATATCGGATGTGCTCTCGGGTACCGCGGCTATTAAAAATAACCTAAACAAGAACAAAGTGATCGTCAACACAGATCTCAAATGAACAACATTAAAAGTACCAAGAAAAGGTCTACAGTGAAATGGTAAACAGTCCGAGTTTCACCACACAGCACAAAGTACCTATGTACGTTTGAGCACTGGCTTGACTGCAGAGCATAGTACCAAAACACCAACCCTACAAAGTACACGACCAACATAATCAATAACTCGATACTGAAAAAAAACGTTACAGTGCCACAGTGAACAAAAAAGTGCCCGAGTACGACAGATCACAAACGCTGACTTTTACACTTTGACCACAACTGTGAATGCAAACAACGCAAATGTTTCGAGGACTACGAGATTCGAGTGAGAATCGCCCTGTCGTTCGATGCTGAGCCAGATCGAAAGATACAGCGTAGCGAAATCTTTTGGACTATGAACAAATCATTCAACTGAGAACAGTGAGTGACTGTCGGATGTCGGTTAGAGTACGGGATATCACATGTATCGAGTGCCATGAAACAATCGACTTATTCTCTAGATTACTGACGATATACAAACCGTGATGTTAGAAAATGTGGGCCATAACTAGCTCGGTGGCAACGACATCGGTTGTCAGCTGTACATTTGGGCGTTCAAACCTCGGTACTTTGATCGGTTCTGTAACCTAAATTAGAACAGTCTGGGAGTATCCAGCAAACGTGACGCAGTATAATGGACAGTGGAAAACGCGTTGTGGATCAAAAGCTTTTCGAAATGAATAAATGATCACGGTCAACATAAGTTCGCAGTACCTCTACAGTCGGTTTTTCGCAACTCACGTGACTGTGGTGGAAACCGTCTTGGTAGTTAGAAATGTACGAGGTGCTTAATTGTGTGGAAATCACAGTATTTAACACTTTTTCCTCGCAATCCCACCTTCAATTTGACTGAAAAAATATTTAACAACTTTAAGAAATGGAACTCCCCGAGATTATTCAAATACTAGATCGTGCATTAGTAGTTTATGAAGACTAATAATGATTGAAGTCTAGAGAGTTAAATTGTATCTGTTCAGCAGACTGTACGAAAGCGGTTGCTTCAATCTAACTGAGAAGTCCTGGTCATCGGGGCATCGACTCGAATGAACCATACAATTCGGAATAAAAGGATAAATTGGACTCTATTCACATGAGACTATCGTTGGGTGTTCAGATATGACTATTCCGTCTTATTTACTGTGAGGTTAGATGCATTGTAAGTGTTACGCACGTCCTACAATCTCCAGCGGCAAAGTGCGGATTTTGATCCAGGCGAAGATACGCACTCTTCACGAGCTTGAACAAGATAAAAACTCGAGGGATCACTGCTCCCTTTCTAAGTGAATCAGCTATTAGTCGTATCTGAATGAGAAATAAGTGATCAAAGGTTAGTGGCGTTCAATTTGAATCGAGACTATGGAGGACGAATATTACGTTTAAGACCTCACTGACCCACTTATCAAACAGAAAAACTTGGGATATGTAATCACGACGTAGCAGGAGACTACAGCAGCAGCAGATTACAGTTTTCAGTTGTCCTGCTTATGGCTGACATTCCTTCGGTTTTGTAACTACAGCTTTGCAATGCGCAGAAACGTGAACGTGTGCATTTTTTGAAGGACCTTTCAATGAAATGTTGTTTTCATGTACTGTTTCGTTCGAGTGATCGGTAGACTATGGGCTGCATTGTATGTGGCTTAAAACTTGAGTAGATGGACGAACAGTGAAAACGCGTGACTTGAACTATCAGCCCAGGGTTCAAAATTATCGTACAAGGCTGAAAAATGAGATGCTAGGAGTAAAAATTAGGCACAAAGCGAAAAACTGGGGCGTAATGTCTACAAGGTGGAAACGTGAGGCCTTACTGGGACGGAGAACACAGTAACTTCAAGGACATTAACAGTCAAGAAGGATTTTGCCAGATCAAAAAGGAATCTGCGATATGACAATGATCGTGGAAGCCACAGGAGAATCACAAGTGAATTTTTTGATTTAAATCGCTTGATAAAGACTCTCTGAGAGAGTCGAAACGTTGCAAAACCGATAAATCTTTTGGTTTTAACTCGTTGTGGCTTAACCAAAAATCTACTTAATAAAAAATCACAGGTACCTTCGTTAACATGAAGCCTTCACCGTAAACCGTAGAACATACAATCCCGACTTCACATTGACCACTGATGAACGACAGATGCCTCGAGGAAGGCGCTACAAACTCATCAGCTTTAATCCAAACAAAACCCAACATTTTTTGCAAAGAATCCTGGATAGTTGTCGATTACACGAAGAAGTATGCCTATAGTATTTCGCTCACTTGAGAACCCATCAAGCTGTGGTTGGGATCTACGGATGGCCTACGGCACCCGGTTGAAGGCGACGAACAGAACACAAGCGTTCGAAACGGTGAAAAAAGATGCAGCCAGATGGACAATGTTGCCATGACGTCACCATTACATCAACTGTTAACAGAAACTACGCTTTATGGGATTATTGGACATACAGTTTTCAAAAAGAGGTACCTGAGTGACATCATCATCAACTGTGTAATATTTTTAGATGAGACCCAACTGTGAAAAGTCAGGGCTTCGGCTGTATTCGAACCAGCGACAGAAGCACCATGCCTCTAAGCGGCAAGCGCTCTACCAGCTGAGCTACGAAGCCACGCCAGAAGCTCGGAAATTTCACATTTGGACTCGGTTACCCATCCGTCCCACTGTCTCATATGGAATCCACCAAATGATCGACTGCCCGGCAGGAGCTCCTGGCGTGGCTTCGTAGCTCAGCTGGTAGAGCGCTTGCCGCGTAGAGGCATGGTGCTTCTGTCGCTGGTTCGAATACAGCCGAAGCCCTGACTTTTCACAGTTGGGTCTCATCTAAAATCATCAATCTGCCAACCTACTCATTAGTAATACAATTGTGTAATAGACAATACTGTGGTTCTAGACAGTCTGTTAGCTTTAGTAGACACAACACATTTTAATTTCAGTCTCACACTTGAAGCTTTACTGTGATATTGGATCGTCATGCATACGACTCAGTTCGGAAATTCATTTACAGGGAAGGGACAAGGAGCGGTCAGCAAGAGCGCTTTTCAGAAGCGTCTTCCGACCATAAAATAAACCTCGTTTTTAGTTTGACACGCAGAGTTGTGGAAATATATACAGGTGGTATGAGTGAAGATGAAATGACGTTCTAACGGCAGACGTCCACAGAGAACCTCTAACGAGTAAAATTTATTTACAGACGAATCTGAAGACACCAAAAACCGAACTCTCACAGGTAGCAAATTTGGTTGATATGAAGTTAGGCAGTGGCTGCAAGCAGTATTCTGGCTACCTAACCCAGAAGAAGTTGGTTTAGACTCTGAGGCTATCATAACCTCCTGTCAACAAGTTGATATGTCTGGACATCTAGTTAGACACCCAAGTGCCCTCCCTCACAAAGTCGTTTGACGTAATTAGGTAATAAAATTCTTTGATTTCGCTAACTTGACAACTACGATTGTAGGGACTGGACAGCACTCACAAGTGATCGCAACCCTCGGTTCCTTCAACCAACCTATTTCGAAAACAAGCACTAAACTCGAGAGTCCCTCTTGTTAGAGCTCGTCAGCAGTACGTATCCATGTCAAGATCGAGAGGGGAACTTCGACCAAGCTTTAGTGAGGCAACCGTGTTGGTCAGGTCGCCATCAAATTCACATTTGGAGGGACTGAGTTATCATATGAAAAAGTTCACCCGCACTAGCTCTAACAGGAACGAAACTCAAGAGTTCTCCTTTTCGAAAACAGTCAGCTATGGGAATGTGAGAGCTGCGACCAAATGTGAGGGGTGTACAAGTCATAGTAACTGAAAGCATCTCAATAGTCGATAGTAACCAGGATAATGTAAAGTTTTATATGATCGGCTCGACGACTGCTTACCAAAAACAAACTGTTCATCGAATTACGTATCAATACTAATGAATTCATGGGGGATGTTCGAAATGTCACATACATTCCAAAGGGTATTTGGTAATAAACAGCTTTTCAGATCAAAGCGGCTTTTGTGGTCACGATAGAACCAGTGATGCAGCCCATCTAGGTGCGCATACTCCATCACAAGAGTTAAGCAGCAGACAGCCAGCTACTCGTAATTTAAATCGCTGAATTATTCATTTAACGGTCGTAAATGGTCACGAGAGAGACCGGATGACGTTGCGGCTCGCACTGCTGTTCCCTACAACAGTGACTAGGAATATTTCAAATGGAATAAACATACGGGAAAAGAAAAAATGGATAAAACAGGAGTGTGAAGAAACGTTTTCCTTCTTTCCATCCCTTTTTCAGCGAGTAGAGCAAATCTACTCCAGAGAGACCATAGCGAGCCTCAACATGGCTGATAAGAAAAAAGTATATGCATCGTTGCCGTTCAAAAGAGATGCAGCAGTCGTGCTGGTATTGCATCAGCTAAGTGATTCGATCCGCAGTACGTTTTATGCTAGAAGGTTTGTTGACATTCCACTCAAAACGGACGGTACCGATCAATCTGAAAAATACTACGTCCAATAATACTGTCTCTTTTTGGACCCATAAATTTGACTGCTCCTGAGTTCAGCGTATACTGGTCGGGTGTTCATAATAAGGAAGTCACGAGGATAGCCCAACGTGTCTATGCTTACGAACAACAAAGAACACAAACTCATTTAACTCCGCTTATCTGGTTAACTGCGGACCGATAAACACGCACGAGGAGGACGTTCCGCATCGTTTGCCGTGCTGAGGCCACCGCGTTGTGAAAGATCAAGTGGTGCATCCTGTCTATAGTCCAGGCGGTTACAAACCGACTACGTCACGCGGATGTGTGTGCTCAAAAGCAACTCGTTCATACAATGTGATTACCCTGACCAACAACATACACCCACCCCACGTGATAATGTGATCCCTTGTGATGGTAGATAGCCTTTCTACCCAACAAACTGACTAGTCACGAAAAACCCAACCACATAGGCATCACCCACGGTCTATATTCAAAGAAACGGTGGGGGACTTCATACGTTGTGATCACGTGGTTTCCTGACCACCCTGTGGTTTTAGCTTGTGGTCCCGGCGTTTAGAGTCCCAAGGAACTAAAAGAACTAAGTCACTATTTTCATTTTAATCATGGGAACCACCGTCGTTCGATCATTTAAGCTGAGAGCCCAGCAGTGAACCAGTTCCATGAACCATTCAGGGATGAACACAAGGAAAGCACGATTGGAGTACTTAGATTTACAAGGTCGGGTATAATCCTATCAACTGGCAGTATTTTGTTCATGTTGGCTGTAGCCATTCAAGACAATAAAAGCTGAAACCGAGTCAAATAAACTTGACGGCAATGTGAAACTGTAGCAAGTTGAATAGAAAGCCCTGCCAAAATGATCACAAGGGTGAAGAAGAACGGAATACTGAGCACAGTATAAACAATGGTATGTTATTTGCATAGAGTAATATATACAGCTTTATATTTGAAGGATTCTGGGAAACAGAGAAATCAACGAATAGACTGGTTGAACAGAGAAGGCATACTGACTCGAGGTGTATGGGTTTAGAAAATACCACCAGTGTCATCGACCTCAGCTTTGGCGCAAGTGAATTATCATCTGCAAATTCTCAGTCATATTCGCCTGTAAGCAATCCTCATATGAGCTTGTTGAGCTCAACAAATTAGTGATTTCCGACACTGCCATTTGAAAAGAAGTCCAAGTCGCAGCGTTAACAAGGTCAATTACTGTCTCCTCTCGAGGCAATCGAGAAATCTGAGCATTGTTCACAATCGAATGTGGCTGAGCGTTCACATATGATGATTTGGTCGTGATTAATGTGAGGTCAATGGCACAGCGGTGAGCACAGTTGCTTCGCAAAAGCATGCCAGGGTTCCAGTCCTGGCCGTAGCAAAGAAATGCACTACTGACGACCGATAACAAAAGCGAAACCTAAATCTAGTTCTAGCTTCCAAAAGGGACTGACTGAAACGTACGCGGAAACGCAAAGTTTGCGCTCAACCGTGAATGGTGTCCTATCTATGTATATTTATATATTTTTTGTTTGTTTGATAACGGATCCTAGTGTGCATGGGGAATGTCACAATAAATCGTTCACTAATCAGTGTGCCTTTTTTAAATACTATATATATATATATATGTATATATATGGCAAAATCCCCTAAAGTTCGCCAGTGATACGAGGAATTCCCAGTAAGTGAATAATCGGTAAAAGACCACAGAAACTTACTTCTCAAAAATGTCGGAACCACCAGTTTCATTCAGACCCAGGTATACACGTCCCGGTTTGTTTGCAGCTACGGTCACATTAACTGGTCCTGTTTGTCCGGCGAGAATAGTGATTGCGTCTAACGGTCTGACGGCGGAGTTGTTGACATTTTTCACATAATCTCCATTTGAATCACGGTATGTAAAAGCGAAGATCAAAGTTTGTGGGGCAGGTTTACTACAAGTGGATGAAAGCGGATATTAGGTGCGTGCAAATGGAACACTTATTGAACAAATACATCAAATTAAATACAAACTTCTATAAATTATGAATGGCAGTGGATAAAAAGTGACGACGTATGGCAAACATCAAGGTCAAACGGAACTGAGAATACTATCAAAACAATGCAGTAAAATGCTCAACCGGCAAGCGAAGTTGGCGAGCGCGTGCGTACTACTGGGAGAATATCTCATATAAATAATACTCGGGCTAAACAAAATGTGTGCATACCGACAAGTCCAGTGGTGGTGAGCCAACACAAGTGAGTAGATAAAAGTTGACATAGGAAATGATCGCAGAAACAAAAACAGTTGAGCCAGTTATGAACGGACTAGAACTTGATACAATGATGGCATGCGTACGTCAGTAACATATTAGGTTATAGTGGACGGTGTGACAGTCACGCTTGTCAGGTGATGGCGGTGGTGCGAATTACAATATTCCGACTATGCATTCTCGAAAAATGACCTCAGTTGTGGTACACTGTTGTTGCTGTTTGGAACAAGCAAAAAGCTTTGACTGGAAACCTAAGGTGTCCTCATGTTCAGGTCTTAGTGTAATAGCAGTAAGTCAGCGGATAAACAACTAATACGGTTCAGTATAAACATCAACCACTGTTAAACTATAATCTGAAGTGAAAATTAAGGCCAACAATTACTCTTTGCTATCTAATGACAAAGTAGTCACAATTAAAGAAGCCGCAAAATCTGCCCGTTAATTTGGTGGGGAACATTTTGAAAGTGATGATAACTACCCGATCCATAGAGTGTAGTGGACAGCTAGACTGGAACAAAACGTGTGGAAAGAAAACACCATAGGTCACAAACTGAAACAAATAGACAGCCAACGGTACCAAAAATGTTTGCGGGAATTTTAGTCATAACCACGAATCGGTAAGGAAGGCCTGTATGTGGTGAACTGGGATCAAGCAAACCTAAAATACGAAATGGAGTGTTTCAGTATGTCAAACTTTATGAAAAGGTAAAGCATTACATTATCTGTGTCTAAGTAAACTGTACCGATAGGTCAGCCCCCAATCTCAACCAAAACAGTCCAGACAATCGCAAGCAAGAATCTGCTTTTTAACGTGCAAAATGTAACCTGTTCAGCAGGCACCATCTAGGAATCCCGCACATGCTTCTCATGGCATACCTCCGGATATTCGCTGTGATACTGAACTGAGTAGAGATCTGCCAAAGCGTCCATCCGACTTTTCATTTGAGGTCGCCTGAACGCGGTGAAACCGACGCACTGGTGGGGTGACATGTGGCGTCATCATCCCACATGCAGAAAGCAACTACAGTTACGTTAGGTCACGTTTTGTATGCAAACCCGAATTAGCCATCTGTATACTGCCACTACAATTCGCATAACGTTCTTCTACTTAGTAAGGAACACAGCAGAAGTTGACAGTGCTGCAGCCGGAAACAGATGACATGAACTTGCCACAGGCAATTCAGATGGACATACGTCAACGGCTGACTGATGATAAGCGATGAAAGTCTTGATAGGCCTACAAAATGTACAGTCTTTTGAATCCCACAAAAGAGTAAATAACATCACAACCTCCTTTCACGGCTGATAACTTGTGAGTGTAAACAAAGTCAAGCCCAATTGTGTGAGGAACTAAACATGATATCTTACTCTCAAATTAGATTCAACATTATTGTTTGCAAGGGCTTATACCAGCCTCACATCAACGAAACAAAACAATTTCGTGAACGAGGATTTGGGATCTAAAATAATTCAACACTAAACTGTGACCTCGTAGCCCAAAAAGTTTCAAAAATAGGAACAGCCGCTTCGCACGCCCATCCGGGAAGAGAAGCGTAATAAAAATTACGTCACCAAGGCATCCTACGTACTCGAGTGAGTAAAGATCCAGATGCTTTAGGTAAGACTTTCAAACACCGTTCCGCTGCCTAATGTACTACCCATAAGAAAACATATCTAATTTAACACATTCAGGTGAGGGGTTATGAGGGGGAAGTCCGCTCAAGTAAATAAAGTAAATCATATTCTGTATTAAAATAATAACAGAAGAAAACGGACTGTAAGATAACAAAAGCTCAAGGCCTATTGCATGGCTCACTGAGGTAAGTTACGGTTATTTGAGTACCGTATTGCCAATAGACATATGTAACCATGTCGCTATCAA
This sequence comes from Paragonimus heterotremus, assembly GCA_013368495.1. Taxonomy (NCBI): domain Eukaryota; kingdom Metazoa; phylum Platyhelminthes; class Trematoda; order Plagiorchiida; family Troglotrematidae; genus Paragonimus; species Paragonimus heterotremus. The sequence goes on along the minus strand of LUCH01000887.1, from coordinate 20,695 downwards.
CAGTAATGCAGCGTCTATCGGAAATACAGGTTTTCTAAAGAAATCCGCGATGCTCAGTATTTTTATTTTCATATGATCAGCAAACAGGATTAAATTCCCGCCTGCAAAAAGAGGCACGCATCAATACTCGGCGCCATTCCGTGTATTGCACACAACGACCCGTATGCCCGTGTTTCTGCAGCACGTACAAACACTTAATTTGTATTCGATCTTGATGGCATGGCTGTTGAGAAACGAGCGAGTACATTTCTGGGAAAGCACTCGAGTTTTACAGCAACTAAACTTTGGCGGCTTCCCCGGTATGTATGCGCTTGTCTGTCTTACCTGATTACAACTCAACGCCTTTGGTCCCGGGACACGCTAAAACTAATGACTACCGGGATTATTTTACAGGCACGCGGTTTGTTGTTCCCAAACAGCTGGCTTCCATTTCCTTCCTTCTGAGGTCGCGTGCAATCATAAAACGGTCACAACTAAACAGTAACGTTATATGATTCATATCATAAACGTAAGAACTAGGCCGCACAGAACACTAGATGGACAAGGAGCTTATTTAGATTGGTCTTCTAACCATGAGTGAGTCCCACATCATAGACTTCGTCTAAATCCTTGTTCTGCTGATGTTTCGCGATCACGAAATTCAGAGCATTGTCTGATGTGTCAAATCACAACTGATCCACTGTAGTTGCCAACCCATGTAACTCCCAACCTGGGCTAGGTTCTAACGCTTAAAGGAATTCTGAGCGGAAACGCACCGGCTAGATAGTGAGCGCCTGGAAACTGCAGACAGGCGGCATTCTCAGCTACTCAGGAAACCAGCATTCGAACACACACCTTATAATCATCTGACCAACGCTCAAATAGAGACAGACATAAAATCCGGCACTCTTCGTCTATCGAGGAAAACTAAGCTTTTGGGGGGAGGATCGGGAGCATCAAACCTGCCAGTGAGCTAGAAATCCACGGTATTTTGTCACTCATTTGGATCAGACAGGGCACTAGATGGACTTGACTCAAACCGCTACATAGGATCCAAAGAGGCTCTTAAGATATAAGACCTTCCTGACAAGGTACAAGACAAACAACTCAGCCTTTAACTGTACAAGCGGACTGGCTACAACCACCCGTCAGACAGGGGGGAAACATGTAATCAGTCATTCTGGTGAATGATACAACGCTTCTTATCTTTAAAAGGCATCAATACAATGCAGTAGGCAACGCCAAATCGCCCCCTGGTTTCTATGTAAAGAGAATGTCCGATACAAACCCTGGCGTTTGTATGTTAGTGGTTCGCTGGGGAAAAGATGTCACTTTCCCAGATGTAGTAAATTCTTACGAGAACGGTTTTGCTAGATCACTGTCATGTTTGTTTTAGCATTTCGCAACACTCGGAGACTTGCCGCTTAAAAAGCATCACGGTGTGTAAGTTCTTAACTAGAAAGGGCGTGATCAGTCAAAATCCAACAGCTCTCCTATGCTGCGGCCTCAAAATTATGGAAAGCATTGCACGGTGTCGTAAGTCGCCAATTCAATGACCTATCTCCTGTTGACGCCCAGATAACAGATTCGTGGCAACTATCAATGCGTAAATAATACAACAACGGTCAAGAACTGTTGGGCAATAGCAAGTGACCAACGTCACCTAGTGAACAATAAATTTCCTCATTCTGCAAAGGCTCCAGAACGTAAGCATGGTGACCCAAATGCGCATAGGGTTAGGGAACAACCTATTTGCTCAACTGTGTATAGTCATGGCGAATGGTAACCCGTAAAACTTCATTTCAGCACCGTTTTTCCTCACAATCTTTGCGAACTATCTGTTAAAGTGTACACACTCAACTTCCAACAATATACCGGTGAAGCTATGGTATGCCCCACGTATCCCCTGGGGAAGGCAGATCTCCTGCGACGTGATTCGGACGTACCGAATGAGTGGATTGTCGCTGAATAGTATGTGTAAAACAATGCGCACCTTATAATTGGGACAGAAAACGCAAACGGCAAAGTTTTACATCTCTAGCTGGTGCAACTCTAGAGAAAGACCATGGAAAACTGACCACAGCCACCCCTTCAAGCACCAAAAAACGTGTTGGGATCAGCTATAAAAACAAATACCACACAGCCAGACTAAGTTGGGCGCTGAAACGCTTATCGGTGGGCTACCTCATCATCAGATAACGTTTACAGGTCAATATTCAGATATTTGCACCATTACGGACGAAGGGTATTGACGCACCATAAAATGTGTTCACGGCTTAGGAAATCACAAAAAATAACATCAACTTTCCTGCCCCATGCTATTCTATCTAACATATAAGCCGTTGAGGGTATGTGTGGGTCTAATAATTAAGCTAGATGATTTCTCCAAACCGATTAGGAAGAAACCGTTTCATTTCGCCAGATCTAAGGGAACGTAAAGAGAATCTGGAAACCACACAGCCGCATTCGCTATACAGGGCGTAAGTTTGTTGACTGTTTCTTTGTACTAAAGAAGGACCTGCCAAACGGTATGGCATCAGTGACTACAATCGAGAAGCTGAAAAGGAGTTTGGTTTACTGGTGTTTCCGGACGGTAGCATTGAATTATACTACGGCAGCATCAAGTTGGTCTCTCTCAGAAAGTCCACGAAAGAAAACGGCCACCGCGTTTTGCTAAGGGCTGACAATGAAGCAGTGGACTTTCTCAAAAAACGAAGGCAATATTTCCACAAGCAGCAAATACTAGCGATCTCTAACATGCCCCAGTATTTATAAGGTGAAACTATGGCTCGCTAAGTTGCCCAATATGTCGCGGACAAGAAGAGGCTAAGAATATTGAACGAAATAGCTCCGTCTCAAAGCACGAAAGCTTGGAACACGTGGTCATCATCACCATTATAATAACCATGAGCCTGACCAGAAGGTAATGTGGCTTGGGCCGTCGATCACCTCAACAGTGACGCGAAATATCCTAGAGGAAAACGTTGCTAAACGGGTTAAAAATTAATGGAATACTAAGCAGGAGAACTTGAAATGAAATGGATGCAGGTACGTCATTTACCGCAACACACTCCCATCTCCCATAACGTTTCTAAACAGCCGTTTGAGTGATCACAAGGACGTCAGCCTAGCAGGCGACCCTTATACACTATGTTCAATGGAGCCGTCAGGGTCATGGCATTTCGTGACTACGTTGTCGCCTAACAACCAGGCGGTTTCATCCAACCGTTGGTGGTCTTGGCACATAGTGCCCGGTACGGTAAACGATCAGATGGCATACGGAGTACGTGACCCAATCATCGCAGGTTGTGCAGCGCGAATAGTGGATCAGTTGATCGGCATCCCGAGCGTACCGGCGAATGGCCACATTGCTCACACGACCAGTCCACTTAATATGGGTTAATTGACGGAGACAACGATGGTCAAACACAGGAGGTTAGTTGACATCCTCGTCGCAAAAACGTCGTGTTTCCGAACCATAAAACAAAACAGAACGTACACAAGCATAGTATACCTTTCTTCTCAGCGACAACCGAACGTCTTTTCGACGCCAGAGATTATGTATGTTGGCAAAGACAAACCGTGCATTTGTTATCCTAGCCGATGTTCCATCTGCAATATTACAAGCTGACCAGATGGTGCTACCGAGGAATATGAGTATCTACAGCCTAGAGTGGATTACCTGCAATAAAAAAGTGGGAGTTGAAATGCCCCAGTCTTGAAGCAGTATTTTTTACTTTAAGAATGCGAAGAGCATTCCGTATAAACCAGTCCAGTCACTCATCTTGTTCACCATGGTTTCCATGTCTTCGACAGAGGGGTTAAGTAAGACAATGTCATTCGCATACTTTAGGTCGGTCAACCTAGCACCAGAAAAAAGCTCAACACCAAATTCACTGGATTACTCGAGCGCACTCACCAAAATGTCGTCTATAACAAAGTTTAACAAGAATGGGATGATCGGACATCCCAGACGACCACCACTAGAAGCGAAGAACACGCGAGACAGTTGTCTACAACCCCTCACACTGCATACAGTGATTTCAAAGAATTCACGTATTTCCCTGGTACTCCATTGAGAACAAGGCAGTTTCAGAGGGCCTCACGAACAATCGAATTAAAAGCGGCCCAAAGTCCAAAAAAGACCATGATCGTCGGATGCCCGTAAGAGTGCTGATGCTCCGTGATCAGTCTCACGGTAAGTGTGATCAACACACTCACGACCAGACCGGAATCCTGCCTGTTCCTCACATATATGACTTTACCTGGACTCAGTGAGTCGACCAAGTATGAGACCAGTGAGTAACTTGAACGCAACAGATGCTAGATTGATATTTGTGTGGTTGTTACTTAGAATTCGAACTCCCTTTTTGCAAACAAGAACTACTGTCGATGAGCACCAGTCACGAGGTACATCTTCAATCTACAAAAACCGTTTGAAGCAGTTTTGTCAGTTGCGATATCCACTTCTCCTAATCATACTTGAAAAGAGGAGATAGTCGACGTGGTCCAGCAGCCTTGTTACACTTTAATAACTTAAGCTCCAGAGCCATTTCTGCCTCTAACGAAGGACCATCTGGAACGCAAAAAATGACCACTCGGGTCCCATTGTCCACAAGATCTAGTTAAAGTCAGCCGAACTGCCTTGAGAAACGTTCAGTCCACCTGTCAAATCAGTGCAATTAGCTGGTGAAAAGTGGACCATCTTTCTCTCATGTGGTCTCACCTACAAGGACTCAACAGCCAGTATCACTATAGCTCAGGAGATAAGGCCTGCTGTTATTCCGACATATAAAGCGCGTTCAATCTCTTCTGACGGCTTGACCAAGCAGTGCACACGATCTTTGTGCAAGTTTACAGTCAGCTTACGTTTCGTTTCTCGACGGTCGTCATCATATTCAGACCCAGTTGGAATCGGAAGACGCTTATTCGTGAGGATTATCGACACGACAGAAATCCAGTTCTGTCGCAACTGAACGGCCCCTTCGGAACATATCCCTTGAGAGAATGTTTTCATAGCCGCTGTGATTTGTCCTCAGTGTTCGTTAGGTTCCCTCGTCTGTCTCGAACGGGGCAATTTGTTCACCACTGCTTCCCAGTACACGTTCACTACACTCTTCTCGTTCGAATGCCGGTTAGGTATCTCACATTTACGAGTGTACGATCTCTAAGTAAATTTAAAAAACAGACCCGCACACCAGCACGATCTCAGTCCAGGTGATTTTTCCAAAATACTAGAGACATCTGTAACTAACTGCTATGTGATCGAGTTACGTCCATGGCTGAAAAGCACAGGGAGGTCTCCATGTAACACAGTGCCTCTTCCTGTGTTATAATGCGGTGTTCGAAATAAAAAGACCGTGGGATGTGCACATCTGCAATAGTTTTTCGCCAATGTCAGCGCGTTGTGTCCGGACACTAAACATACCGCTTCTTCTCTGAATAAGGACGACCAAGTTGAGCATTCAAATCGTCTGTCAGTATGATGATGTCTGAGTGTTTGGTCTGCGTCAGAAGGCCGACAAAGGCGTTAAATAACGCATCTTCGGTAACATCCGAACAATTACCTGTTGGAACACACGCCAATGCAATGAATAGGCAACGCTTTTCTTATCTGCATCGACAGACTCTAACCGGTGTATTGAGTTCGACAGCGTTTAAACGACTGTTCATTGAGATCCAACCAAGCAAATATTGCTTTGCTCTAGAACTCCGTGCGACTCCCACTGCAGCCTGACCATGAGATTTAGATTCGGTGTCATCAGAAACCTTGAGAGAGAAGCGCTTAGACCGACAGTTACGTAAAAGTGGGCTCGAGAAGATAACTCTGTTAGAATCATAGATTCACGTCCCTTACACACGGCACATATCGAGCTCCAGACTTGAGGGAGTACTTGCTACAGCAGCTTACAGAACGACTTGCCGGAGAGTGCGGACATTAAAAGCGCCAATGTTTACCGGTTGTCTTGGCTTCACAAGATAATTATCGCCCGAAGGCACACGGAAGGTAGAAAACTTGTGCGACAAGATAGGAACTATTCGTGATGGGTTAGCAATGTCACTGTCAGGATAATTTCCGATACTTTCCAGTCGTTTGTGCTGCGGAAAGGGGATTGACTTGGGGAACTTTAGCCCGAATCTCTGACTCAACGGAATGTAGGGTTTTCTTGGGGGATCCTACCCGCAGCCAGTGACTCGAGAGTCTGACTCACTTGGTGGTGAGGGGCTTGCCTAGTTCGAGAGAGCGGTTGATAAGACACTAGTATCTTATTCTGAGCACTGCTGCGCATAAACCGGGTTTTTTGATGATACCGGATGACTTTCAATTGCAATGGATAATGAGCCAGCGGTCGTGGTCAACCTTCGAACGATCGTAGTGCTCTTTGCTTGAGGGTACCTTTCCAAACCTCCGTCCCCCTTATACGGAAGACAGCAGTGCTGCAACTATATAAAAAAAATAGTCCTTCTGTATGCCCATAGGATCGGGTCTCATTATTTAAGCATTTCTGCGCGGTCACTAGTGCGAAATATGGTCCTACGAATGTATTTACTTTTAGTTTGGTTGCTCCCCTTTGGCCAGCCTGACAAGGTCGCACCTGGAGGGACCGGAGTCCTAGTCAGCTTAGCTCGATAGATCAAAGCAGCACACAAGCCCGACCACCACGTCAATGTGGCAGTATAAGTCAGGGGAATACGTGATGGGTGTGTTCGCATACTACTTTCAGTGAGTATCCCGCACGTATGGAATCGAAACTTTCAGCTTTCGAAAAATATTAGGGTTAAATTCGAAGACGTGAAAAAGAAACCGGAGACCATCATGGCTGTTATCGTCAAACCTGCTGCAATACCCGTGGTAAAAGCTAACGCGTCTACTATCGCCTTTTTGATTAAGAATGGCAGAACGGATGCATTTTTCCCGAGAACGTTATCGCCAGCAGAACGTAAGCATTCAGCTGTTGAAAACGTGGCTGCAATTCCCGGAGGGAAATCACTTCATCCTAGTAACGAGTAGACTATTTTTTATATTAATGTCTGATAACGAACCGGAATGGAAGTTTAAGAATAGAAAAATCCAACGGCAATGAGCCGAACAATCAGATTTGCAATATGACATCGTTTATCGTCCCGGCCGTTATGATTGTCCCCGACGCATTCTCCTGCAGCTTCTGTAGATCTAGAATTCATATGGATTTAAAGGCACCACATGGTTCTTCGTGTTACTCTTATACAACACGAATGATACACTTTGTGCGTTCTCACGATCTACCTTTTTCTTCTGGTGAGCTAAAGGAAACTCCTTTAATGTTCATAGCGTGCCGAGATGAAACCGAAATTTTACAAGCCACTAAATATTTCTTTCACTACACCCACTGAAACGTTTAGGCAACTGGGCACAAATATTAAAGGGCCCCCAACAATAAACTCAAGAAAACGCTTATCCATATTATTTTAGGTGAAATTTCACGTTCCCCACTTGCAGTTGCGTGTTCTGATACGTCTCCCTCCACTGGGATAAAGTGTTTGTCTAACTTAATCTCGACTTCCCACAGTCAGTACGGTTCGACCAGAGATGTTTACTTGTTTCCGGGAAGATCCGGGATTCTCTCTGCAACAAGGACGTTGTAATTAGCTGGACAACATCTCACGGTGTTACAGTCAAACAAAACGTCCAAACGGAGGTATTTAAAAAGCTGCCATGTTTCTGCACAAATCAGGAGAACACAACGTTCACTAATGAGAATCTGTTCCTTCATGTGTTCATCATCCCCTTCGTTTTATCCCCTGTAGGGCGACCAACATAACACCCACGAAAGAAAGTTCTTAGGCAATCGCAAAAAAACAGTGGATAGGTTGCTACCCAACTGATTCCCGAGCTAAGCCGAGTTCTACTTGGAAGATGAACCGAACCTTCAAGTATGACACTGTAGTTGAAAAGGACGAGTCTACGGAAAGAAATTCAAACTACGCTTTCATCCGTTCTTCAGATAACGGAGAAGGTACGGTATCGCCCTGGTAATTTGGTGTTAATGCAGGGTGCTGAACAATCCGCCGAAAACACTCAAATCTGTTAAACTACTACCAGTAATAGAATTTCTATGGTCAACAGAGGCATTGGTGGATTCCAGCGCGAACTGCTTGAGAAATCCCGTCCGAGCAGTCCACCCCCTGGGTCATTTGGTGGATTCCATATGAGACAGTGGCACGGGTGGGTAACAGAGTCCGAATACAAAATCCCCGAGCTCCCGACGTGGCCTGCCGCGATTAGGCATGCCGCTGTTGTTGGTGATTGGAATCCAGCCGAAGCCCTGGTTTTCCAAATGACTCTTCTCCTGTTATTAAGAATAAAAACGTTACGGGACATGAATTTGAATGTAATTTATTAGGGGATCTTGGAAGGCTATAGTAGAGGGTACATCCTAACTGTGTGAGAAATAGGAGGGCGTGAACCGCAAGCCACTGTATCTCAGGTTTTTTCATCCAAATAAGGTAAATGTGTTTTAGTTATATTGCTTACTTTCATGTAACCACAAAAACCCTCCATGCACTGTTTATCGTGCCGCATACACCCGTTCCTCTTATAGGCGGATTGGATGTAGCACAATTGAAACGTTTGGTTATATGCCATTAGACTTGTTTCACTTTTACATCCGTACGTCTAATTACTGTGTTCCCACGCGTATTGTTGCTGCACAGTTCTGCAAGCTCATTCGCCAGGCATGTAGTTCAATCTGAAGATTCTTCACAGTCCATTGCTTGTTCGCTGCGCTATCATGCTACTTAAGACGGCGTGTGGAAGAGAGAGACTGACGCCACAGTGAACGTACTGTCCCCAGTTGCCAAACAGACGGACATCCAAAGCTAGTTCTTCCCAGTTAATTCATACGACCGCGTCTACAAATCAAATGTTTGACGTAGGTCACCCTTAGTGGTATTGCTAAAATTAACCCTCAAAGTATTTACAGAAGTCCCTTTGTCTACGACTTCCTCATATATTTTCTTCTTAATAAAGGTAGCCAGTCAACAGGAATTCAGTCCAGAAAATGTTGTGTTAGACCCAACAGGTTACAGCACACTAAGTGACCTTTCTCTTGGTCTCAAACAAGGTACGTAAACAGTTTCACCACGATCTAATCACCACATTTAATGATCAAATTTCAATCTTGTTTCTCGAAGACTGAACGGATAGTAACCTTATGCTACTTCGCCACCGGCATCCAACGACAGCCAGTGGCATGCATTAAAAAAATATGTAAAGTGATAAATTAGTTGCAGAAGCAAATTATGTGGCCCAGCGGTTTTCGTGGTCTTTAATTACGTCCCAAAAGACTTAGAGTAAGATCCTTGGGTACACCGATATCGTGCACAAAGTGCCGCCTTGCAACCATATAAACTGAATCACAAACTTTCTTGGACGGTCCCTATGCGAATAAAGTAGTGCGCTGGTCTGCTAGTATTGGATCGTCACCTCGGTTACGCACTCAGCCGCTTGACCCAAAACCGAGAAAACCAGAAGAGACACGGCTGCTCTGTTTATTGGACGGGCGAGACGAGACAAACTAAGGTCACAGAAGCTCTAGATTTATAAGACAAATCGATTACTGTAGAGGGCCGACAGACAGAACGAACCAACTATAACAGTTATATATGGCAGTCACGGTGTCCGAAAAGATCATGTCGCAGAGGACGTCAGAAGGCAATGCGATAAAAAAAACACTGTCCAGATAGCGCACAGACGTTCGACTGCATACCTGCAATCTGACTGGCTGAGAGGAACCATACCACCACCCACGACCATACCACCCGACCTAGGCCGGCCGATAGATGTGACGTGACGTGTCCTGCCTGTCTCGTTAGGAGATGCACCTCTTAACAGCTAGGAAGCAAACCTTGTTGAAGTCCAATATCATGATGATCTCGTCTGCATCCACCAATGGTGACGGAGAGAATCTCCAAGACCCCTATCCCTCGGCATAAGCTGACACCGAGACCAAAACTGAGGACTCCAGTCAACACCGGGAGTGGGAGAAAACGATCAGCTCTGTACCTTCAAATGAAACCAGTGTAGACTACTGTTGTGATTATTACCTAAATGGATCAAACCAACGTTAACGGATGCTGACATGAGTTACGGATTTTTCAGGCCGTGTTTGTGCGAGTAATTTTTGAGGGTTACGGAAACAGATTCAAAACAGAAACAGTTCGAAAGAATCGTTACAATTAGTAGCATATAATGACCATTTCAATAGATATCAACATGGTTTCACAGAGACGTTTCTAATTTGTTTGTTCAGTTTCCTGGATGAAGATAGCTAGACTTCCTGAAGGCCGGGATTCGATCAATCACAGGTCTTTGCAGGTTGGCTGATATCCTCGCTAAGTAGATATAACCATTTTTAAGATGTAGGAGGTCCCGAGCCAGAATCAGCTAAGACTGTACCACATAGAGTGAAATAATCAGTGGAGTTCTGTGGGAAAGTTTGAAGGTTGTGAATTTTTACTTGTATTGACAATACCAATTACAACATATCCATTTCAGTTTTCTTATTTTCTGCCGACAAAAAATTTTCTTGCACTTATGACCCTCGCACGTCGTAGCGAGAAGAACTTGGCAAGACTCACGAATGGACGCTCAAATGGGTCTTCCCACTGAATGCAGTAATATATAAATTCGTAACCACTAACCGATGCATCGACCCATTACATGTTCTGAGCATATCGTCTATAACTCACGTTTAACAAGCAAACGTTTCAGGTATGTTCATCTTCAGTAAAATATACTCGCCCACTAAGCAACAGAGGTGGCCAGTCCGACGCAAACGGAACCTTGGAAGCTGAAAAGTACAATGAAAACACGCAAACCAAGTGCCTGTGTCGCCGTACTCTGCTGATGTCCAACTTCACTTACAACAAAAAATGGGCCTCATACTTGCGCAAACGCCGTACTGTGCTAGAAATGGTCTAAGGTAGAGCAACCAGTACAGCTTGAAGGCTGACGCATCCAACGTACCAAGAATGGTGATGAGGACTATCTTTTTCTCAATGAAAAAGACTGGCTAATGCTCCGACAAACGACGTATAACACTGCACGGAATAACATGAGCTGTGCGGGCATTCATATTTATTGATCAAGTCGAGGTGCTCTCTCAAAGTACACCAGTGTGATTCCAAAAAGTGCTGTAAATGCCTAGTATCTACTTCATACACAGAGAGACACTTTCGGTTAACAGATCCAGGGCACGGTTGGAGGCTGTGTGTAGTGAACTTCAGAATAGTGTTCAAGTCACTTCTCTAATCAGCGCTGTGTCTTATGATGTTTATTATCCTGCCAACCAGAGTGAATGTGTTTTTCATGCTGTATCTTCTGTAATTCTTCCTTTCAACATCACTTTCCGTTCTTCACAGCCAGCACGCCGGAAATACAAATAAAAAGATGACAGGATTTGACAGCTTTCCAAGGTGGCCGCAAACCTTGAGCTAGAAACCAAAATAACCATAAGGGTTTTAGGTGTTTCAACCACGACAGTAGACATAGCCTAGAGGCCACAGGGAGGCAAATGGGGTATCGTCGTACTTTACATGACCAACCGCGGCTACAGAATCTCAGGTACTAGTGCCATCTAACAAGGTCAGGTTTGGGTCATAACTGGAGTATACGGTGCACAAGACCGAGTAAAGGGAACTGCTAGGTTGCCCGCAAGATGGAACATAACCAAAAATGTTAGTAATGCGGGTAAGTCATTATCTGCGATATACTGTTCTCTCGAATAGAGTTCCTAACCAACAACATGAGTCGTCACGCGCGCCGCAACCGAGCAGGCGATACATAATCAATCTACTTAACCGAGTAGTTAGGATTCTCACTCTTCGTTATTTGACGACTGAACGGTTATGCCAAACTTTTGGTGGACTAGAAGCAGATAAAGAACTCAAGAGCGCGACTAAGTGAGCATATCCCAAAGTAACACAGGTTTGAGCTCGAAATTCGCTGAAAAAATTTCTCATTAACTCAGTTGTAAACGACTGCAGTAAGGTCGCCGTTGAGGATCGTGAACGACTGAAGGCTGCCCTAAAGGAACTACACGATAGAAGAGACAAGGGGGAGTCCGACTTGTTTATTCACAATTTTCAAATCAAGCGGAGAAGGCCTCAAGTCCGTTGGAAGCCGCTAGTGTTCCCTCTGTTTTCCCTAGACAGGGTGGTGCGGCAGAACCTCCAGCAAGAATACCCACCACTATCCCCCAGTCCAGGGAAGTGGAAGCAAGCTTAGATCGGTCGAGAGTGGTGTACTCAAACGTTCGGAGTCTCCTAAACAAGCTGGATGAGGTAGAGCAATG
>LUCH01000886.1:128591-145929 GCA_013368495.1 Paragonimus heterotremus | reverse complement strand
ACTAGACTGACACTTGTTTGAATCCTGAAGGTCAACTGGAATTTCCGTTGACATTCGTCCTTTCTGGTGGCTACCGCGCGGTTGTGCTGAAGGTCCTCTCACGTCCATTTCCATAGCGCCCCTATTCTTTACGTCGAAGTCCGTTTGTGTACGGTGAGTAAATGAAATAAATGAAGTTTGTTTTCAGACTCGCCGTTTTCTCACTGAGACTTCCGATCCGTGTTTACATAAGGGTGGGGGAAACCTGGGGTGTGTGAACCTCGGAGCTAGCCTCGCGAAACATGTATATATATTTATTTATGTATTCATATATGGAATTGTTTGATTTCATACAAAAATTTCTTTCAGTTTCATATATATGTATAATATGTACGTATACATACATTTTATATATGTAAAAAATGAATTTATATACGGGGAATCACGCTACTACAAGTATCACTTATGTAAGTAGGTGTTCTCTCTAATTCAGAATCTTTTTGTACATCCATATGTACACCAACGTAAATCTCTCCACCTCCATCTAGGACGGCAAATTGCCCAATGAGAAAATTGCGCTTCAAGGTCAATCGGTGGATTATCAATCTTTGCAAATTTAAATTTTCGCGGGCACGGCAGGAAAAACGCCCCGCCTGTCTGACACCAAAGAAACCTGTTGTAAGCGTTCTTATAATACGTCGAAAGTTTTAGAACTTGTGCTCCTTGCAAACGCTCTGGGGTTACTTTCCACGGCGCGTTTTAATGAACCAGTTTGCATCAATCTAAGTTTGTTGTCATTTCGGATTGGTGGAGGGGTTGGTGACACATGAAGTTCCAGAAGAAATGTGAGTCTGTGGGATTATATTCGTGTCAATATGAGTAGATTACAATCTTAGTCCAGAGTTAAGTGCGTAATTTTCGCGTCGGAATTAATTTTTCAGATTGTTCAGTCTATTCTATTAACATCTGTATACTAGTGGCTAGGGGCGTAGTCTATAGCTACATGGTCGTAGTCTGTGAGCGCAGTAAGCTGCACAAAGCATCATAAGTTCACACCTGTATTGATTGGGACGATTAGAATAAATTCCTGTTTATTGTCTCCAAAACAAGTTTCAAGAGGCCGTTTAATAATTCGGAATGTATGCAAGTTGACTGAAAAAGCTCCTGTTGGTTTTGAAAAGGTACACAGTTACAAGACATAATTACATCAGGATGTAGCGGGATACAGCGTAGAAGTTAGCCGATATGAAGGACTCATTAGACCGTTGTAGTCGGTATACGTCATTTTAAATCTGTAGCGATTTATGCGGTCGCGTGCGCTTTGTGCAACTGACTGCGCTCACAGACTACGACCATGTAGCTTTAGCCTACGCCGTGGCTAGGAAACTGAAACGTAGTTCAAAGGCTGATCGTGAAGGTTTGTCAATAAAGAAAGTTAAGGAAATGGAAGCTGATTTTACTTCAGGGAACAACATTAAACTCTCTAAGCTGATTCGTACGACTGGTTCCAGGCAACCGTCTGTCAGTGAAGATATCAGCGAGGCAGATGGCACACTAATCTGTAATAGGTTCAAAAGGTTAGACTGGTGAGCGGAACACTTTGAGAGTTAATTTATCTGGCCTCTTGTTTCTACTGTGTTGCCGCCACAAAATTGCAATGTAGCACTGTGGTCAGCAGATTTCGAACAACCCACCGAGACTGAGGTTCACGATTGCTTTTCGGCTCTAAATCGTAATAAAGCTGCTGGACCGAATGATCTCATGCCGGCACTATTCAAAGAAGGTGGAAGGGCGATAGTAAATGCCTTAACTCAGTTGTTTAACATCGTGTGGTCGACGGATGCCATCTCTCCGTGCTGGGTTCACGCGGTAATAGTTCCTATATTCAAGAAAGATATCAGGAGCTTTTACGAAAACCATAGGAGGATTAGTTTGACCCCAGTTGTTTCTATGGTTCTGGCATTCATTATAATTCGTCGACTCAGTGCAGTTCGAGAGGTAAACGTTAAGGAAGAACAGGCAGAGTTTCACCCTGAGCGGGGATGTATAGATCACATTTTCATCCTTCGTCAAATTCTGGAGAAGCGTCACGTATATCACCAGCCAACAGTCATCGTATTTCTTGACTATAAAGATGCGTTTAATTTGATGGATTGATCTGCACTTTTAGATTAGCTGAAACACAAGAGCGTACCGACAAAGTAGGTGAACGTATTATCGGTGCTCTATTCCCATACATCTGAACAGATAAGGGTTTATGGTGAACTGTCTGATACTTCCAGTATCGTGAGCGGCGTACGTCAAGAGTGTCCACTTTTATTATTTTTGTTAAATTTCGTCATAGAGGAAATAATGAAGGACTGTTTGCATCACTCAAATGATGCCGGTGTGGACCTCCTACCTGGTGAATGGCTGACTGATCTTGACAACTTTTAAGCGGCACAAACAACGCTGAACGCAATTTCGCGTTCTGCTAAGTACTTCGGAATGCGCTTTGCAACTTCAAAATGCAAAGTGCTTCTGCAAGATTGTTGTGATTACGTAGGTTTAATGTTAGATATTGAAGTCATAGAAGTTGTTGACCGGTTTGTATATCTGGGAAGCCGCATCAGCCGCGGTGGCGGCAGCGACGGCGGAGGTGTAGTGAATGAAATGGAAGCGCTTATTTCTAAGGCTAGAGTGGTGTTTACTAATCTCAGGCACTTATGGCGACAGAGAGGTATCCCTATGAAGCTTAAGGGTTACGTATATCAGACAACAGTGAGGGCTGTATTACTCTACGGAAGCCAAACCTGGCCACTCAGGGTAGAGAACGTGAACCGCCTCCCGGTATTTGACCATAGATGTCTGCGTCCAATCGATCGTATCGGACGGCACCAGAGAGTGAACAACGAGGAGGTTAGGAAGCGGGTGTTCGGTGATGATTTTCAAGCTAGTTTTTGTTGTTGTACAGTCACTATATTTACACATACTTAGATGGTTAGATCATGTCCTAAGGATGCCAGCTAGTCATTTGCCACACTAAGCACTGTTTACGGATGTTGAGGCCGACTGGCGGAAGGTGCAAGGCGGACAGATGATGACGTTTACGAAGGGGTTGGTCATTGTAGATGGAGTTCGTCTCCCGGGCTGGGGTCCTCGCGACTCACAGAGTCGGTGGCTTGAGACGTTAGTTGAGATGGCGGCTAACCAAGCTCAGTGGCGTGGATATTGTCGTTGTTTGTCCGAGTTGTCTGTGAAGTGAGTGCACTTAACGTTGCGGGGCGGTGAAAGCCGTGAGGACGTTCTCTTGTCGAGGACGCTTTACTTTCCACGGCTGTTTGCTTGTTTGTTTATAATTTAAGTCCCTTCTTGTCACCTGCTTTTTTTATTCCCTCTTCCTATACAGGGTTTGCTTTTCTTCCTCCGTGGTTGTGTGGCAGTTAAGCATCAGTGTGAACCACTGATGTATTGCTGTCTATGGTGTAGTGGGTCTAAACGCTATATACAATGCGAGTGTGGATACAAAATCAAAAAGTGATAAAAAGGACAACAACTGACTCACAGTAGTTTGTAAAGGTGCGTCGTTTAGAGTTCCATTACACGGAATGAAGTGTCCAATCGATGCGATCTGTCGTATAGTTCGCAAGTAACTTTAAAAGTTACAACGAAGGTAATTCCGACGAGAGATGAATTTGGAATTGTGCTGAAACAAATGTAGATTCCGTTAGCCGTTAATTCTCCCAAAAATATGTACTCGCACGACAGTGAACGCAGAGAGAAAACACAGGGCTCGCGACCTTGGAAAAGTAATTTTTTCTATTGCCAATTGAATCAACTCACATAGTTTAAACGAGTGTACATGTGAATTTGAAGAAGGTGAAAAATGTGAAAAACAATGAAAACTATGCTGTACAAAATTTTGTACAAAACGCTACAATGGTGATAATGGTGACGACGATTATGCTGCTTACTAGCAGTCATTCTCATTCTCGCAAAATGTTCTTGGAAATCGTGACAGTCACGGGGCCATCAACCACGTCCTCATTGCATCCAATATGTTCACAGATTCTATGATGCGACGGCTTTTCAAACACAGAGAATATCATAAGATAAGAGCAGGCGGATTTACTGCCTTGTCGGGGATGTATCGATCATATTTTTACTTGGAGACAGATATTGGGAGGTCGATACTGTCCTTCTCAGCCAATGTTCATCGTATTTTTGGATCCGAAGATTGCATTCTACTCAGCGGGTTGACACATTCGATGAGTCTGCCTTAGGTATTCGACCGCTGTTGTCTCCACCAGTTAGACCTCGTCAACTGGGCTGACTTAACAATGCGACGGTTCGTTCACCTATAACCGAGATAATGAAGAGTGTGGTTTTTTGCTGGTTAGATCACGTACTTTGTGTACTGACGGAGTGTCTGTTGCACTGTACATTGTTTATTGTGGTCATTGATGCTCGAAAGAAACCACAAGGTTGTCAGGCGATGGCGCGATCACGACCGTTTCGCTGAGCAAGGCTGTTAGATGCCGTCTGCCTGGTTGTGGACTTCGCGACCGTCCACATTGCTGTTTAGAAACACTTCTGAGGTGACAACTTGTAGCAATCAATGGAGGACTTGTATTCTCGAACTAACCGACCCTTGTTCTTTCATGAAACCCAGTTGTTTTTGTTTTCTCTTTCTTCGCTATTCACTTGTACTTATATATCCCTGTGATCCTCCGTGGACCATTGTCAGGTTCAACAGCGCCCCGAGCCATGACACCCACCGGTACGACTCAAAGCTGACAATGAGCGTGTTGACTTCCTGAGTACGCCGATCAAATTTTATCATGACCTCATAGGCCATACCCATCACTAAACGTGTTCATCTGCCAGACTTGCCATTGACCTTAGAAATGTTTTATGAGCCTTGCCATTACATTAGATGCTAGGAAACATTGGTTGAGAGCAGTTTTAACGTGAGAGGCTCTGTCATTAAAAGTGAGTTTATCCAATCTATACTCTCATCTCTGTACCTGCTTGCTGATTTCTTCAAAATCCTGTTGGACTCGCTCCTCCTGACAACTTGAATTAGTTGCTTTATATGGGGTTTCGTTTTGTGACTTTGTTGTGACTTTCTGTTGTCTTTCACGCCAGGTTCATCAAAAAGATACTCACCGCTGAATAACCCTGCTTCTAAACTATAGAACCTCCCGGGTCAATGCTGGTTACAGTCTTCTTTCATGTACGTTTATCCGGCGGATGTACCTTAAGAAGACTATACATATCTTGGACATATTGCATACCTGATGAAAGCCATGTGAAACGATTATAAGCGAGGTACCTATTCAAGACTTGACAAGTGGTCAGAGGGATGCATGAGATATATTGAGAAAGCTAAAATTGAATAAAGCGGTGGGGATGCAGACAGTAGATGCATTGATAGTGAGACTCCCGTGTATTAACATCGACCCTAGAAAACAGTGTACAAAGGACTCACGTCAGGGTAGCGACGCACGGAGCGAGTTGTGTTGTTATCCCCGGGACGGATATAATAACGTGATAGCCTGACTAGAACAAAGGCAAATAAAAAACCAAAATCACCAAAAATGTACAACTGAGTGTGACTATCAAGAATATTACTTATTGTATTCACTACGTTATCACAGAAGGCAGTATAGAGGAATTTGCAATATTTACACGGCAAACCAAGCATTTTCACCCACAAACAAATATCCCTCCCAGGTCCAATGAAGGGTTTATATTCGATCTTTGACGGAATGCGTCGACTCAGTATTTTCTTTCAGTTTTAGTAGAAACATGGGCATACTGAAGCACATAAGTTTCTTTTCTAGAACGTTCTGATCGTTGTTTACCTTCGCAAATTTAAATGGACTCCGAGATTAATGTAAAGTTGTATGAACTGCGATTTCGATCCTATGCTGAGTAGTCTTTTCTGTCGTAGCACAGTAGAGCAGCAAGTTAGTCTACTAGCAGTTGTGATCAGTCTGTTGTGGTACACAGTTTACCGCATTGTTTGAACTTTAGTTGTTTATTAGAAGTAGTTAGTTGATGGTATAATACTTAACTTTATGTTATTCCATTGCCAGTAGTTTGGTAGGTACCAGTTTTTTCTTATTGTTTTTGAGATAAGTTGTCTCCCATTTCACATCTGAGGAACAATCGTAGCAATGTTGGTTGTGAACTTCACCTGTCCCTTGACTACTGAATGACTTACTGTGCATCTACATCAGCTTATTGCGGTTGTGTTTACTGCTTCCTATAAATACTAAACTTATTCTAACACTTTCCCTGCAGACTGTTCGTTTTAAATGTTCACTGGTGCACATATTTCATATGTGGGTCCGTAAAATAGTGTTCTCACTGTGATTTTGACGTGTGTAATCAGTGTTCTCGATCTTAAGTAAGTAATGATATACGACGGCTGCAAACTTATAAGTCACTGTCGATTTTTATTTATGCTGTCGCGATTACCTCAGATTCTGATTATTTTAAGACTATTCCTGGTTAGACATTGACGACGTCTGTTATTACTACCAGAGAGGGATGCTGAAGTGATTGTGTATAATCTATGCTTTCGGCTATATCACGAATGGTGTTGGATTTCTATCAGGAAGAACAATAATACTGACATGCCTAACCTTCAGGTGGACTCTGTGTACAACATTATGGACAGTTCCTTAGCACCGACACTTATCAAGTCTGCGGACCAGTTTTTTTAAAATTAAAGCATGTAATTAGAGGATTCACGGAACTTGAAACGGGGCATCAGTTAGTTTTCCAGCGCAAATATCCGTTCTTATGGCATGCCCAGGTAACTCTCAGAGGCACAGTAAGATCGGTAAACCCGGTGAAGTCGGAATATTAAAGTCGATAGTAAAACCACTCATTACCCTGACATCGCGGGGAGGGTTGAGAAATACAATCTAACAAATAACTCTATTGGAAAGCTTCTGTTAGCCATCACCAAGCACAGTACCGACAACACAGCAGGGGACCTAGGGAACATTATTGACGTTTGACTATAGCCAGGGAATCAGTAAGTACTCTGCAGACGGAAGGAGTAATGTTAAAGAAAGCGCGGTTTTGCTTTTTGGTGGCATACCAAGAAGTGAGAATGTCGTTAGTTGTTGTGTCAGTGAACGCGAATATTTAACAAAGAAAGCGTTAAACGGTCCATCACTTTGTGTTAACAATCCTCATCGGTATAGGTGTAAAACGCATATACTTTCGACAGTTTAATGACAGTTTAGCAGACTTGAACACTACGACTTGAAAAGAAAAAAAATAATACCAGAATAGTCGCAGAATTAACATGCTTTACGTCAAATGTTCCTTTTACTTAATCTCCGCATCTGGTCCGACAATTGCATGTGATTTTCATCCGTAGAGCTTCAACCTGAAAGCCGGTTTCGTCACACGGGACCAAGGCTTATCGTTAATGCCTTCATTTCTCACACTTACGTCTTACGTAAGATCAAGCGAACGCGTGCCGTGACTCGTTCGTTCGACTGTTCAGCGTACCTGTCAGCATCCCTGTTTGTTCAAACAAGTATTTAAGGTTATGCGAAAGTTCGAAACAAAAGGATAAAAGTGGTAATCGAAATTCCAACATAGTCTGTGATCACTCAAACCGCTGGTTAGAGACGCTATCCGAGATGGCGATGTGTCGCAGTCAATGGCGTACCTGTATCCATACCATTTCTAGTTCTTCCGCTTAGTTTTCTTTTTAATAAGGTTTTCTTCTAGGATATTCCACGTCACTGTTGAGGTGAACGGCGGCCCGAACCACAGTACCTTTTGGTCAGGCTCATGGCTGTTATGATGATGAAAGGCATACCGTCTTGTTCTTGCTTTAACCCTAATCTGGGTCGTGCGAAAGGTATTATTTCGTTTTCAGTTTTCGTTTACCTGTGGACAGTGGGAATGAGGTTAGTTCCTTTTACTGTGAATTTGAAAAGTTTTCCTTCCACACTTAAGAGCTTGGTTCGTCTTAGTTATCTAGGGTAGTTCTGTAATCTCTTTTTTTCGTCTATTTATTGGTTAACTCGACTAACGTCGGCAAAATTCCCACCTATATTTCCGAACAGCGTTATCGTTGTATTATGTCGATTGCTTAAGCTTAATTGTGGATTTCTGCCCAATCGTCGTTTTTTTTTTCATATACATTAACTGTCGGGTACCAAGAGTTAGCCTCAATGTTGCAAACGGTAGTCACTTTGGTACATTAGACGCACACATCTGTTTTTAAAATGGGCCTTTTCCAACTTTCGCCATCCGTGACTTCGAAGATACGTCCGGTTGTCGTTGGAAGGAATGGTATATAGTGCTCTTGTGTTCTGTTTTTCTCCGGATGCGTGGCTTGTTCACGATAAACTTATCTGCAGACTTGCTGTGTGTGGCTATTGATAATACTGGTGGTGTTTGTGACGCGGGTTGATGATGTAGGTGTTCGGTTATTTGTTGTGATTGGTATTTTGGTGACATTAGTGCGTAGGTGTTTGAGCGTGGAAGTTGGTAGTCTGATGAATGTTTGGTATCATTACACAACAGTGAGTTAACGTTATCTTCACCAGTTGGCCCACATCAGTTGGGCTGATCATGTGAGCAATGTGGTCGTCCGCCAGTAGGTATTCTGGAACTTTTGGAATGCGCGATCAGTTGATCAACCAACGACGTTACACACTTTGCGACGGTGGCTTACTTACTCCGCATGCCAGTTGAGCGCACTGGGCATTGTGTACTGAGACCACTCGGTGAAACCGCGTCATGATCGAACAACCACATGGTAGCTGCATATAAGGACACCAACTGTTCCACTGAGTAAAGTGAGTATCGACTGCTTGAATGGAATCCTCGTGGTTACTCAAATTGTTGGCCAGAGATGCAGTCGATGGCATACGTGCATTATTGTCATTCCTAGTTCTTCCCGTTAGAGTTTTTTCAGCAATCTTCAACGTTTCAGTAAACATATCTTCTAGGTGTTTTCACGTCCTTGTCAAGATGAGTGGCAGCCCGAGCAACAGCATCTTCTAATCAAGCTCATGGTATTTGTGAATGGATGAAATGATGATATCTTCCGCAATTTTTTGATATTTGTTGCTCAAGTTCCTTCCTATCATTTCAGCCCAGCTGAATAATTCCCCATGTTTGGTCCAAGTGTACACCACTTTGCCACCTGGCATCAACGCCTCAGCAACTGCCTATCTGAATCTCAACATCAGTTTGTTCCGCGCGGCTCACCGTCCGTTCAGTACTCGTCGCTCGACACCTTCCACTAGACCACCGGACGAACTGTCTGTCAGGGTGCGCTGGTGGGGCGAACCTGTGGGTGGACAGTGTGCAACTTTCAACCCACGACTTGCACACAAGGTTGGACACAAACAGATAACATGCACCCGAGCTCGTTACAGAGTTACCGTACCGCTGGAAAAGTTTAGTGCCTATTTGAAGGGTAAGTTGGGTAGAGGTTATTGCTGAAAGTTGTACTGGTCAACCGTTTGCATTACTTGGGAATAACATTTCAGTCAACCGCTTATATGATTTATTCTTCGCAGCAATATATATATATATATATATATATATATTGATATAGTGTGGCAGTAGGTCCATCTGCACTTCTCATTCCTACGGTTCTATAATGTACAAGTCATGACAACCCGACCTATAACTCATCGAGTCGATTACGTTAAATTAGTAAATCATTGAGCAAAAGCTCAATCGTCAACTGTGATGTCATGCGTTTGACTATTTCTAGGTAGTGAAAAACTGAGGTTCAGAAACTCTCCGCTCTCTTTCAGCAATTTAAAGCAAGCACTCGTATTCGACTGCTCCTGAAATGTCTCTCGTCTTGTCCACTCCTTTGGGATCTGTTTTGCAGTTTCCACGCGAAACCTGTCACTCTCTAACGACGGGTGTACTGTTTGTCTTAAGCTTGACAATATAATTTCTCTTTTTTTAACCACCTTGCTAGCTCAAGAAACCATGCTTGGATTGACGGGAGTATGATTACTTAAATTTGGATTTGTGAAGGTAATCAGGTGAAGACAGTATTCTACAATCTAGAACATTTTTAACGCCAAAAATATATCTCGCCGAAGAATTGTATTTACAAGACCACAGTTGGAGTTGTCTTACTTTACAGCTTCAAAATGTGGCCGCCCAGGCCCGGAATGTACAGTTTAGGAAACTCTTTGTGCATCAACGTTTGTTTTCAATTGCTAGATTGAATGACGTCTGCATTAAGCAACCAGCTGGTTAGAATGACAGTCGTTTTCTGTGTGGACTGATGAAACTCACTAATCCAATCTGTTTAGCTGAACAAATACAGCCGCGTATTAGGAACGGGAATTCATCGATTACCACGTCGTACACTCTTACTCGCTGGTGTAAGGTACGATATGATTGGTCAGTGGTTCGGCAACCACTAATACTTTATAGCCAGTTAGATGATGTTCGGACAGTGGTCAACCTGCCTCACCTGTCCTGTCGTCAGAAACGGGATACGACGGCTAACTTATTTCAGTGACGCGAATGTTGTCATTAAGTGGTGACACTGGAAAATGAAAGCAGCTATAATTTGGTTCGCTGATGCTATCTTGCTTTCACTTGCAGATGCTTTGTTTGTTTACAGAGCGTAAGCATAATGATGATTACAAGATACCCAGTTGTGAAAAATCCGGGTATCTGTTGCATTCAAACCGGCAACAGAAACATCATGTCCAAATGTGGCAAGTGCTCTACCAGCTGAGCTACGTAGCTAGTGCCCAACAGTGACGTTGGTGGTTTTCAGCGTGAACTGTTTGATAAATCATATCAAGGCACTCAGTTTGCTGGATCATTTGGCGGGCAGCTGAGTCAAAATTTGACAGTTCTGAGCGCTGTTTTGCTTCGTAGCTCAGCTGATATAACACTTGTCGCATTTTGGTTTACTGGTTCTGGTGCTACCTCAAATCTTGAAGAAACCCAGATTTCTCATGATTTTCTTCTCTCCGAATTATCATATCAGCCACACTACTTATGCATTTTATTAATTGAGTTCCCTAATTTTGATGGGGTCCTGGTGATCACTCAAACCGCTGGTTAGACACAATATCCGGGAAGGCGATGTGTCGCAGTCAATGACGTACCAGCATCCATGCAATTTCTAGTTCTTCCGCTTAAGCTTCTTTTATTAATTTTCAAACTTCTTAGTAGCGTTTTGTTCAAGGATATTTCACATCACTGTTGAGGTGTGCGTTGGCCAGAGCCACAGTACCTTTTGGTCAGGTTCATGGCTGCTATGATGATGATGATTTACTTTTATGCTGGTATCTCGAGCTTTACTGTTTCGATTGGAGAGGAGAGCCTCTGATTTACAAAACAATTTGCGTGTTAATAAACGGTGTTTTCGTTAAGAAAACGGTCGTCAACTGATTCAACTTCATTTTTTTTTGTCAGCATCTATGTTTATGTGTTTGCTTACCTTACAGATATGCGGGCCTTGTATATGGATGTGTTAGATGATAATTGCGAGCGTGCGATTGGTCGGGCTCGCATTGATCGTATCGATCGTTTGACACCGAATCATCCAATTGACACGTGAGTGTTTAAAGCTGCGCCAATCACCTCCCAGTTTTCTTAATGAGTTATCCCCTCTGATGTGACGGATTCTTTGTTTATACAAAACCTTTCCATCTATTTTGCTCCACAAGAAATGTGCTTCACATTAATACCTGACAGGCTGCAGGTAATAAACTTGCAAGCGTGGGATGTTGGAATAATTCTATATCGGCTTTTATTTTAGGCGTAAGTTGTCACTTGCGATATGCGCGATGTCCCAAAGCTGTCTACATGCCACCACGACTTTGAATAACTGTGTGAATAATCGTGCTTATTAAAATATGTAAAACAAGTTCTTGCTATGCTTTGAGCATTTACTTCAAGGTATCGATTGACGAGGGTTTTGTTGTTTTCAAGAACCGCAATCAGACGACAGATGTAAGACCGACTTTATACTGACGAATAAATGAAAAATTGAGTGTAACTGCCGCTTTAGCAGACCAACACTCAGGACGTGGTCGGAATTATCCTCAATATTAAGTAGGGTATTCTGGGAAGCTTCACTGTGGGATTGATACACTGTTCTCGAAGTGATTATTGGTTTTGCGTCGGTCATAAAAGCTCCCGAGTGGTGGTAGTCTAGTGCCTTCATTTGGTAGTTTTCAATATGTCTCACCCGATTTCACAGACACCTCTAGGTAATCCCGAAACGCTTAAGCATTTGTCACATCGTAGCCTTGATTACCCTAAAGTGGTTTTAAACTGACAAGGTTTTCTCATAACACGTATTTTCTTACAGTTGTACGCAGATCTGGTGTGCTGAAAAATGCCTGAAAATTTCACGACTGGAGTAACGATGTAGCGCATGAGAGCCGGAATACTAGGTAGCGATTTGCTTTCACATTGTGCGGACTTCATAGTTGGAATTGGACACATCTGACCCAACCGGAATAGTTGCAGGAAAAAGACAACAATCGAGGTGAACTTAGTTATTGAGTGACAGTGCAAAACAGTTTACACAAACGAGAAGTGATGGATGCCACCTTCTCCTTGATTGGGCATTACTGTTTACTGGAAATGTGTTACCCACAACACACAACTCACTTTTTTGTGTTGCTATTCTCCGTCTGTGACATTAGGTGATCATCAAGCAGTCTTGTGTTGTAGTCCGGACAGTATCGACGTTTTTCAGCTAGTCACAATGGTACATTTGGACAAAAAGCCGTCTACACCATTGCCGTGAGAGAGCTGTGTTTTCTAATGGGCACGATATTCCCCATTATATAAATTCGTACGTTCCACCCACATTACTTTCTTTCCATTGCAAGGTATCTAATATGTTATAGGGAATTTCTTGCTTCTAAAGGCTGAATACTGGTCATTTTGGTCACAGCTTTTGCATTACCGTGGACCTTTCAGCCAGCTACAGTATTGTTACAGTTGACCAGTAGTGTATTCACGTATAAGTAATGCTCAAGTTGTCGAGTTGTCTTTACAGAAGACACACTTACGGTATTGTTAACCCCGACCGATAACCAGGATTTGTGCTTGAATTGAAGTCACATAAGTCATTTGACTCGTTCAATCAGTAAAGGGTGAACGTTTATACATGATAATTTGATCGTGTTTGATATGAAGTCAGTGGCGTAGTACTCAACCTGATCGTTTCAAGACAGTGTCTAGTTCTAGTCTTTGCGGAAATACACACTAGTGATGGGTTCTAACAAGAGGTAACCTCGAGCGCAATGTTTCTTTTCGAAAAGGGTTCACTGAAAGGTCTGTTCTGAGGCCAGTTCTGAGCGATGTCTACCTCATCCAACATATGTGATCACTAGACGTTAGATCTGGGACACATTACTCGCCACTTCAATTCACCCTGCTGAATGCGAAAGGATTCTGTCGGCTAGAGTTTTTGTAGATCTCACTTAACCTAATGGAAGCTTTCAAACGTACTACGAATTTCGGATAGGTTATGTGAACTAATTGGTCCAACGGCCCAACACTTCCCCCACTATCGATCTTCCCATCAAACGTATCCAATGGTGTGACGTTCTTGGTATGCACCTCAAAATTAGTTTTTGAATAACTGTAACCCATTCTCTGCAGTGTTTCTGGATCATTACGCTATGCCAAAACAGGAGTCATGACTGTTTAATCTACCAACATCTTCTCACTGGATCTTTGTCAAGTACGGGGGACTTACTTGCGTTTCCCCATAACACATTTGACATGTTATTAAAATCAGTGGTGGCTGAAACTCTATCTCTAAATTTTTAAGGTGGATGTCTTGTCTTTGTTCATTGGGAATTCCATTAGTTAGACGTAACAGTGTTTCTCTAGACAAGAGATGCCTGTTTGTCTTTTGTGTTGACTGCGAGCCATAGTGGAGTGCATTTGCGGCTGGAATTATTCTCAGTCATACTAAAGAATCAGTCCAACAAGAACTCCCTTGTCTGTGTTTGGTCGGAACTTAATTTTGTGTATCTCAGTAAAATCCGAATTTATCCTTTGCTCATTTTGTGTCATATTTTCGTTCTGTTAGTTAATTTCATTCATTTTTTCTTCCTTGGTCATTCTGTCGTTCACATTCACAGCGTTTTAACTGTCATCAATGACGTGGGCGAAAAAATTGGTGAACTGTCTGTGTCACTTTCTATTGAAGAAGTTCCAAGTATGTTTTTGATTTTCTCTTCACATTGGTGTCTGAACTCACACTTCACAAACGGTTTTGTCTTCATTTGAACACGTCATAAATATATGGCAGCTGGTGAGGCCGGTACTAGAACTCTCATACTGCTCTCTCACACACACACACTTCATACTATAATACATCTGCACCTTTAAGCTAATTTCCATTAAGTTGTGGTTGGAACTTTTATGTTCAACGTGTTGCTTAATTTGACGACTTAACATCTAAGGTAGGCTTTTCGCCACTAAATAAAGCACGTGGCATATCTTAAAAAGAAATTGATAATTTTCCCAGGACATGGTGCTTCAAAGAGCCCTCAGCCGTGAGACAGTCACCGAAATCGCGTGATGCGTGGATAAGGGACACTTTCCACGCATGTTGGCTATTGGGCTCGATGACCACTCATTAGAAGTCAGAGCTGGGATGGGTAGATGTGTCAGCCAAAAACAGCCTTTTCCTAATCGTCACGGTGCCACTACTCAGCGGATTAGAGAGGCCTGCCATCCAACGTCGGTGTGCTAACGTTACATTCACGCAGGACGCACCGCGTCGCAGCGTACTCAGAACAAGGAGCACGTACCGATACCCCAGATTAATCTGGTGCTCGCATTGGTGGCTAATGCGTCATCATCGCGGACCTGCGATGCGTTCCTATGGTCCGTTGCGTATTTCAGATACCGTCGTACCGGGCTTGTGCACATTCATGCTCCTTTCTTCAAGCAGGCAAGCGTGACACAACAATCCAGATTTCGGACAGACTGGATTTTAGCGTTTTCACGATCCCATCCACAACATTAAGATTAAACACGCGCAACCGTATTCACGATGCGTTGTATGCGTCATTGCTCCAACGATCGGCTGTTGAAATGCCCATCAAGTTGCCATCTGAGCTGATGCTGTGGGGATTAATGCGATTGCTGAAGTTTAGAGGCGTTCACAACCTACACCGTTGTGTTGTTTTTCCGGCCCCCAGCTATCCTGATGCGCGCGTTACGTCCAGCCACACATACACGCAGTTTGGTTCATCCTTTGTGAACGTGTTCGAATTTCTGGTCTCACGGTTTGACAAGCACAAATCAACTGCAAACCACTGAGTTAATTCGGACTCGTTATCCACGCTTATAAGACATCTACTCAATCCGTGGGCCTCACTGTTGATTGAGACTATCTTAACCATTTCAACTTAACTTTGTCCAAAACTTTTCGGTAACGAGCTTAAAACTGTCATTTTCTCTTACAATTTGGTTTTCTTTCCATCACTTCATTTCCTATGAAATACGGTGCTTTTTTTGTGCGACGTATATTTAGTACATATCGCATTCAATAATCATATGGTTGCTGTTTTATTGGTGGATTGCTTTGTATTTTTTGATTAGTCCAGTTCTCCCTTGGTTTCCTCTATCACCACACACTTTGTACTGACAAAAAAATAGACAATTTCCTTGCCCGTTCTGCGTTGCTTTGTTGTCCACATTCACCTTATAACTAGGTTTACAGACATTTAAGGAATGTACGCTTCCCGATTATTTTTAATCCAGCATCTTTTTCTAATCTCCAAAAGATTAGTTAATCGTTTCTTAGTTTTTCATCACATTTTGCTCTAAGGGGTTGATTTTCAATCTGCTATGCTTCCATCCCTGTCTCCAGTTGTCACGTTTCTCAACTTAAGCAACTAACTGTACTGTGTATTCTAATAGGGCGGTAAGTTGACTTCTCAATGCTTCATTTTCGCCAAAGTCTTCGGAGGTATGTTTTGCCTACCCTCAAAAGGTGAACATCTGTCGAGAACAGAAAACGAACCTGTTCATCCTAGATCGGTGGAAGAACGCCTGACTCTCGATGAAGATACAAAAACACTCCAACAACCATTTGCAGTTCATGGTCGTTTATTGAACGACTTGGTCACAACCGATATGGGAGTCGACGAACAGAAGGTACACCGATCACCGGCAAACAGGGAAGATGAGGAGAAACATTGTGTAAAAGTAAGAGAAACCGTGTATTCGTCTATAGTATTATGTCTATTAGCCTTTTAGGCCAGTTCGTACACATGAACCCACTAAATCCATCGTCTTAGAATCCTTGATGTGCGATTAGCTTATAGGAAAATCGGTCTCTCTATGAGTGTTTGCTTTTATTGATAGATTTATCAAGCTGTTCATCGAAGTGATGGTATTTATACAGAAGTTTCGCTTAGGTTAACTGGTTACTTTATTGATGAGACGAAGGAGTCCGGACAATTGGACTGTGTGCTTTCTCCAAAATTTTCATTGTTCGCTGATTGACATTAGTAACGGCCAATGATGCAGTTCTCAAAATTTGCTTTATTGAGTAAACAGTCATTGTCGTGCTTCGGTTCTTGTCCGTTTGCCACAGAATCCCGCTAACTAAGACGAAAACCTTTAAGGTCACTGTTATAACGTCCTCTGGTATATTGAAATTCCTCTGGATTCTATTTAGCTATGGCATTATTTCGCAAAATTTCAGTGCTTCATCCACCACAACGAGACCAGACCTTGGCGTAATGTGACAGCTTGCGCATCTCAATGACGTATTGGACTAAACTGAACGGTGTGGCCACCACACCGATAGAGTCACTCATA
Organism: Paragonimus heterotremus; assembly: GCA_013368495.1. Taxonomy (NCBI): domain Eukaryota; kingdom Metazoa; phylum Platyhelminthes; class Trematoda; order Plagiorchiida; family Troglotrematidae; genus Paragonimus; species Paragonimus heterotremus. The sequence continues at coordinate 129,126 of LUCH01000886.1, read as the reverse complement.
CCATGTAGGCCAATAGATAGAGGTCTGACAAACCAGTCTCCTGGTCTTCCAGGTTGTAGGTTGGAAAAAGCCTGCCATCTTTTTCCGGAAAACGTACCAGTTCTGGTACACTGCAACCCACCCGCTGCCTTGCGGTATAGGCTTTTGAGCCAAAGTCTTTGATTGAGAACCCTAATCGTTCTCCCGTCTAGGTCTGGGCACCCTGGCAGTATCTCAGTCCACACAGAACCATGAATAATCACAACTCAAGTAATTCCATACTGCATCGGCCGTCTCGTAGTATAAACCGGGCCGCCCTGTCTGCTGCATACAGCAGGGTGGATAGGCGAAAACATGCTACTGCTGACCCCTCCCTCACTGTCTTATCCAATTTAGTTCTCAGGCCCCTCCCGTCCTTCATTTGTAAAAGTTACTCCACAGGTCTCACAACAGATGTAGCTAACTGTGGTAACATTGGGCCGGTAAGTTCCGTCTCTTGCCATTTAGCTTCAGGCCTCCCTCGTCCCTTGCTTAGACCTAGAATGCGAATTAATGT
>LUCH01000886.1:64411-107387 GCA_013368495.1 Paragonimus heterotremus | reverse complement strand
CGTCGCTCTTGGATACAGTAGTATGGTAGGAAGTACTGTGCTGCCGAAAAATTAACAAACATCACCAGACCTGGGATGCACTGTCCGAATTGGCTGCGAATATCAGTGCGTCGGTGACTAGAGACTAGTCTTATGACTCGTGTTAAACAGCTACAAAGATCACTGTGGATATCGCTAATTGGATCTCATATATTGCGAGCTGAACGTGCGGTTTGGTTCTTTGTCCGATTTGTGAACATGGGTTTTTATTTGCTATAAGTTGAGCACCACACAACTTTTATACTCAGACGGTCTTTGCCAACTGGTACCTTTAGGAGAGAAACGCTGGACTAGAATTTCGTTCACTTTTTAAAAATCATCACTGATTGATTTCGCTTGTTCACACTAGAACGACCGTGTTGGCCACTGCAAGTGGGATTTGTCTGATATCGGTTTAGGAGGATATTGGTTTTCTTACACTCGTATCATTTACCGTAAGTATGTGTAAGTGTGTAACAAGATCTTACTAGGTACTCCAGTTATGTTTGTTTTGCGTAGACAGCTTTTCACAATCTGCTGCAATGTGCGGTCGAAAACGAAACCAAATTCTTCCATTGAAAGGGTATATGGGACAGTGGTGTACTACGACTCGCCAAATCGTTATTTACCAGTTGCCTATAGGAACATTATAGGTATATTATCAATTTTTCCTTTTACGAAATGTTTTTCAAGTAATTGTCAGCTTTGTCGGAGAGGTTTTAAAGAAAATATTACAATCAATTTCCATCCGTGCGTACAGTTTCGTTTGTCATGCTCTTGGACATATCCGTCTGTTATCCGCACAGATTCCGTCTGGACGTTTCAGTGCCGTTATCCACGACAACACACAGTCATCAGACGAGCCTAACAACCAGTTTGTTGTTTCATCGCGACAGTCGCTCCAGATCGGATCACTTGGTTCCCGAATTTGTCGGTAAGGGTGGACCGCGCACCATTCGTTTCGCACACGGAGCGTCTAATCATCCGGTTGCCTTTGTGGAACTGCGTTCTCTGGATAACATACTGAGTGGACAGCATGTCCAATTCTCTGTGTTCACTGTACCCCCCACAGAGAAGCCTGGAAATTCAACGACACAATCCACGTCAAGAGTACGTATGACACCAGTAGCAATTTGGTCGAACGTTTAATCATTCGTGAGAACATCTTAGATACGTTCATACCGAAGGCTTCCACATCAAGTTAATCGATTAAGTCAGACAGAATGATAATTCAGTGTAGCCCAACTGTCGTCGCAGTTCATTAACTCTGCTACACGTTGACCATTAAATAGGCGGTGTTTACTTGATTCAAGGGAATGAAGTTCCTCGAAGCATTGTAGACTTAACGAAACTTTTCCCACTATTTCCTGCCCGTTTTTGGTCTTCTCTTCCTCATCGGTATGTGTATAGGTTTGGAACCTCATTTACAGCTTCTTGTTTCTGTAGCGATATGATTTCGGTTATGCTTTACGTGAGACTGTAAACTGCATCTGTTTGTTTACCATACTTTTGATTAGTACAAATTGATTGTGGTTCACAATCAGTCACACCTTTCATATTCCTGTAGACTTTTTCTCCAAGTGCTTTGCAATGTGTGGGTGTGAATTCTCAAAGCGGTCCGCCCGAAGATACTAAGTTGCTTCATTTCTGAAACCGTATTGCGTCGAGATCTACGGTTTTCGGTAACAGTTTTATTCTCACTCTCTACTGTGTGTATCACGTGGCATTCAAGAGAACCGTGAACACCTTGGGATCGTCGTCTTCCCTATTGACCAGCCAGATTACCAATATACCGGAGCTGATTTATGCATAGAGAAAAACACTGGCACTCTATCAGATTTGGGTGTGTTCCCCACCGATGACGAACTACAGGGACCACATATCTATCGTTATTATTATTGTCTAGCAGTTGATATATATGTATGTATATATCGTATTTTACGCCATTCATTTTCGTTCATTCTTAACGTTTGTAAGCCTATGGCTTGGGCCCCCGTCTGCCGTTCTGTTTCCTGACTTCTAGCACCCTACCGTTTCACAGTAGTTTCGTTCTCGTAGCCTGTTGGTCGGTTGTTTATAAATGTCGCCAAAATCAAAGTGCATATACCCCATCAGTGTGTGTGTGTGTGTGATAATAAGCCAGTTATATTTACATCTTTAAACCTCTGGTTTAATCGAGCTATCTGATAGCTTTGGGCAATTGCTGGCGCGATATAATGTAAGCCGCAAGGACATTAGTTGTCTTGTAGTTGGCGATTATTTATTCTAGACATCTTGATGTTGAGCATTTACGTTAGTACATGAAATTTTGTGAATCAGTTTGTTCCCCTTTCATCTTGTTTTTCTGTATGGCTTGAGGCTTTTTCCCTCTTTCTTCCATGACCGTTTGGCAGTTGTGCGTCTTCATAAATTGCTCTACTGTTGTCGGTAAAAGTGATATTTTTACTAAGACAGCCAGAATGTTGTTCGTTTAATTCATCGGTACCTGTTAACCGTAGTGTTTGGAAACGAAGGGATATTCAGTTAGCCGACAGTATGCATTAGTGGAATTCACTTAAGTTCTGTTTCTTTTTTGTAGTCCTGTTTATTCACCGCTTACCTCCATTGCATGGACATCTCTCGTTTTATTAATCAGCCAAATAGCCTTGTGATTGTGCCCGTTAACAACATGCATGAATACTTGTCGTTTACGGATGACATTTTCTACACGTCTGTTTTGTTTTTCTGACGTTCCAGAACATTTCTGTTTATCAAAAATCTTGTTTGCTTCAATCCTCTGTTCACAATCTAGCTCGTATGTCTAAACCACTTGGCCTTAGAAGACGTTCGCACTGCGGTCTTAGCAAAAAAGCATTGGCGGTCCAATAATCTGGTTCGAATGTTTGTTCCTTTGTTCTCATCCGGTACGGAGATCTCCAATCTGGAACGCGAATCCGGTGCTAGTTCCGTGCTGCTTGGTCGTATAGAGTTGAAGTTGGAACCTGTATGGATAGCTAACCCTCCAACGGATGGCCGTACGTTTGTGCACAACGTATGCATTGTTTCATAGTAGTAACAACAACTTGCTAGTCATTCACGCTGAGACCCATTGTGTACATTGTGTCGATCTCATAGAATGACACCTTTTTGCACATACCAGATTCAATTTGAAAAGTTGAAGCTCATGTTCACGGCCTATTTCAAGTATCGATCCGTGACCGAAAGCATTCTTATTTAGAAGGGAGGATAACTTAAAAATTAATTTATTGACCATAACTACGTGATGTCCCAAATAATGACTGTGAAGATTCTTCAAACGATCTGTATCATTTTGCATCAAACATTCCAGCAATATATTCTCTTCCCAAGAGACAAGAAAGTAGAAATGAGGATCCTCCCTTCTCCACACTGTTTGGTCCTGTTCTCTTCGGGTTCACTGTTAGCGAGGATTACAAAAGACGACGTTTGATAATGCGTGTTAGTGCGCCAGACAAAGCCTGTACAAACCTGTTAACAATGGACGACAATTATGTTTCTCTTATGAATCAGCTTTTAAAAAATCGGTCGTGCGTGCAATCAGTTTAGCCGACTGTCATCGATGGAATGCGAGCGACCATTTAAGTTGCATAGATGATTACAAGCGGTGTGATGAAAAGCAACGACGCGAACGCGTTGCATTGGGATGGGATTGTCTAAACTTTTGGGACGCGATTCACCATGCACAGAATATGATTGAAAACCAAATGCCTGATATCCTTGACACCATTTATAAGGAAGTGACCCGCGAATATTGTGTCAATATCCATAGCGTCGTTTTCGCTTACATTGGTCTCGATAGAACTCTCCGACTGCTGGTCCCTTCATCAAGGTGGCAAATTTGAAGATGCTTCAGCTGCTTCGGCTTTGGTTTGCGATGACTACTCTAAGTCTGGTTCACGTGAGACCCTATCATTTACACACTTCGTTTAGTTGGCAAGCCTTTGGAAACGGATATCTGGTGGTGATATACTTGATGGACGCCAGTGACTTCCGTGGAGAATCGGCATGGAGTCACACTGTCCCACTACCCTATTTTCCTACTTGCGAACTTTCCGGCTCTTACGATGCAATTTCCAAGTCAAAGGATATGTGCCCTTTGATGTTCGTCAACCTTGTAGACGACATGTGCAAGTACACTGTAGTTGGAAAGTGCAGTTCCGGCTTTTCGAGACTCTCTTTAAAGACAGACTTGATGTGCCTTCGGCTTGCCTACCAGTTGCTGACTTAACCACATTAAAGTGTGTTTACAACTCTATCCTTTTGCATTTGCTGTCGCTTGGTTTGTCCGGCAGTCGTAGTTTTCCTATCCAGTTCGATAAGAAGTCCGCCAGTTTAGGGCAAATCAGGAGGTTGGATGTGCTTTGTTTCTGGATGTTGTCCAAGCTAATTGTGCTATCCATCCTCCCGTATAATCCTACAACACCACTGCAGGCATTCCTGACAGTTTCTTGTGTATTGTCCCCCACTTTGCATTTACTGGTCACTGCTCGTGAGCAACGTCAGATTAGAATGTTACCAGTCGCATGTTCAACCTGAAATTGTATTCGGACACTACTGATATCAGTCGTTGAATTCTTGTGTCTTGCACTAACACTGACCAAGGAGACGAACCCAGCATTCACTTGCTAACTGATTAATAGTTGACTTCATTCCTCTACGCCGGTGTATCGCCTGCTTTTCTCCCACACCGTCTGCCAGTCGCATAAGGCGTCAGCAAGCTGTGCATTTTCAGTACAAAGCTTAATAATTTATGCCAGCTCAAACTTGAATATCGAACGAAGGAACTCGCTTGTCATTCATCGGTAACTATTCGCTTAATCACATCTCCGTTGTTTACGCGTTGGTCCCATCCGAGGCGAGAGGCCGAACGCAAAACTACCTATTACCCAACTACCCCAACTTTATTCCATAGCGGGTTAAGCGTTTTGATCAGTTGATCTCTCTCCGTAATGTCCATGATTCCATACACTTTGTACTAGCTTCTACGCAATAACGAGAATTACCACTCGCATCACTCGTTTGATCTTTGATTTTATCAAGGGGACCGACATCAGTCTGCGGGAATCATCCTCAGTCCTAATCCTTACTGTTTTATGAGTCAATAATCAGTAGTTGCCCCCGACCAGTCTGTCACCTCTGTCGATCGAATCACAGGTGCTCATCTGCCAATTGATCAACCGGTTTGGAATACAACGTCTTGGCTGCAACATCTATGTCCACTTGCACGTGTGTACTACTTGTTGCGTTCTTTTTTTGTTAGCAAAATTACTTTGTGCTTCCATACTTCCCGTTTGTTGTGACATTGAAAACCAGTTGTTTTACGAATAGTGTTATGCCGGGTAGCCACTTGCAACAGATTCGAATTTAGTCCTATCACATTTAGACACGCGCATCTTATTTGGCCATTTTGAGTTGTATCGTTTGTTGTATAACGACTACTTACATCGTGCCTCCGATCCTTTCTGTGTCATCCATACGCCCATGGTCCCCAGCCTTTGAAGTTGAAAACCCAAAAGCAAGCGTTCCCGAAAGAATAACTTTTTGAGTTATTTGCTTGCCAGTCAGGATTGCAGATTTCGGCTAGACAGTTTAAAGCGTTCGCGAAATGAGAGTGACAACGTCCTCAGTGAGATGACTTACAGAAAACTGAATGTCTCTAAAAGTTATCCATTGAATGCAAAACAATTGCGAGATTGTTTGAACGCAGTTGTAAATTATGTCGACCTGTTGCCTCAGTCAGCAATAACGTGGCTGACAATAATCGAGCTAATAGAAGTGTATTGCGTACCGTAGGATAAAACCACATTTTCCACGCTGGTAAACCAACTTTACTGTTAGTGACTTGTAGGAGGTTTACATCCAAAACAAAGTCACTCGTTAAAACAGACCAGGAAAGCATCTGTCACTTCGCGGGAACGTTAGAATTCAGAGGCCACATAAAATGATCATAGTACTTCAAACGTTTTGGTCTAAATTCAGCTATTACTTCACTTCGCTTTTCTGAGCTTGACCATTACTGCCTTAGTGGCCGATTCGGAGATGGAATTGCCCAAAAAGTAGTTAGGTGGGTGCATCTTATATACGTCAGTTAAGCAAGTTTGTCCGGGTTCTGCTATCTCGCGGACCATCTAGCTTACTCATAATTAACGCGGGACAACAAAGACGATTTAAGTTACACCATCCGTTTGCATTTGGCTAACCCATTTATGGTTCGCCTTATTTTTTATCTGTTCAACTTCATACTTTTCAATATTTCATTGTACTTAATTTAGATAGTGTTTACCGGGTCCTACATCCGTAGTAACCATGCTACAATTCTTCTACTGATTACCGTCGATTTGGTCAAGTTATCTTTTCGTCCATCCCGAGATTCAACACTGTATGTTACCCATATACACAAACCCGCCAGTTTTCAAGTAGACAATCAGTCAAGTTCCCTCCCCGTTCCCTTTTATTTCTTCTCTCTTCCTATATGGATTTTTTTTCTCCTTCGTGATTGTGTGGCAGATAAACATCAGCGTGAACCATTGATGTATTACCGTCTGAAATGATGATGATGAGACAGTCGGAGTTTTCTTTCCTTATGTTTATTTCCAATCAACATGTGGCACATCTCTCAAACGAAAAGCCACATTTCAACCTGTCAGCTGAACCAGAAGTGTGCTGTGTTTTGGTTTTGTTTATAAATTCATTCAAGGAGTTATGACTTACTGACCAATTAAGTACCGTTAAGTACCAGGAGGCCATCAGGTGTTTCTTCTCGATTAGTAGTGCCAAGTTTATCTGTAAATGTCATTTTTTGTTCAATTTTACCTTACGACTTTTGCATGCAACTCTGCTGATTGTAGAAAGATTTAAGTCACACCAAACCGTTTGTGTACACGTTTGGTAGACTGATTCAGCTGCACTGAACAATTCACATACTTTGAGGCAGTAACTAAAATTTGTCATACCAAGCGTTGTTTGCGAGGCTACCTGAGTGTACGGACTGCAATACGTCGGCCGTACAGTGAGGACACCATGTGCTCAAATTCTGAAGCAAATTCAGAAATGGCATCCGGATGCCAAACTTGAAACTGTGAAGAGCACCATCACGAAAACACTTGGTCGATTCTGGCCACACAGATGATCTCATGAATATCTCTGGTGTCTTTAGTGTCATACTGTGCACGCATTTGTCTTTAAGTACTGAGACATGTTACTCACACCTTCAGAACTGAACGATGATTGCTGATCTGACAGACTTCAATATTTTTTCTGTGCACAGCCAATCGTTTACCTGTTTAGCTGTTATTTCGTGTACGTATTTGACTTTAACGAACATGTTATTACTGTAACACAATTTTGTTTCAAAGACGTTGGCGTTCTATTAGTTGTCTAAATCGCGCCGAATTATTTAGGCGGTAACTGTCATTCACACTATCGTGGATTCAGGCTCCGTTTACCAGGAATTTTTCCGTCGACATTTAGCGCGGTGTGTAGTTTCAGGCCAATTTCATTTATTAACCTACAACCTCATGTTTTTTGAACATCAAATGACTCTCCACTCTTCTTGATCTCGATACAAATGCAAAAATATAAGCAACGAAACCGTCCATTGGTCAAATCAAATCACAGTGTGTTGATTTTGTGGCCTAACTCGACACAAAAATTTACTATGCCGCTTCTCAATTTTGAAATATTAGATTATCTGCTACTCTTGATGACCTATATTACTATTCTCGAGTGATGTGCACCGTTTAAAACTCCGAGTTTCTTGTTTCATGTTCTATCGTTTTTAATCCAGATCTACCTAATCAGGCCCACCCTGTACCACCACCACCAACATTGAACGGTCAAAGTAGGCGGCACATTGTGGAGAATATTACTAAGGTTTGTGTACATCCTTGAATATGTATTGCTATTTTCAATCAATTTGTGAGAATCCGTTTCACAGTTATATCCATTCCAATGCATTTTATGATTGTTGCTCGACTTCTCTGATCAAAAACGATAACCCATTTTGAGTCTCTCTATCTTCGCGTTCTTGACCGTCTAACCTTCTGTCGATTCGAGCACGCCCATTTCTATACAAACACTGATGTACACCATGATGTTCGCGAGGAGGTTGTGTGGATTATAATCCTTACTTCACAGCTGTCAGCAAACTGTGGATGCTTCTGCCATGCTGTGTATGTGATCACCACCAAAAGTAGGATTACAAGTTGAAGCGCTGTTGAACTTGGATACGAACTTTTTACTCCTTTCGGTCTTCATTACAATTCACGTGTCACGTGGGAGACCATCGATCCACATACACATAGGTTTATATAGGCCACCGTCGCGCGGGCCTCGTTCAAAATGGCCATCAGCCATTGACTACACTCTTCTTAATTTACTCACTCCTCGTTTAGACATAGATCGTTCATTACCTTCGATCGATATATTCTCTTATCATTCCCTCCCCCTCCCCCCATGTATTTAAACACCAAATCGAAAATGTGAGTAAGGAATGCAGGTAAATTGTGCCTGTTGTGACGTGGACTGGCTTTATTTGAAAATGGAGTTTCACTCTGTTCTTTATATCCTTCTTCTAGTCGTTGTGCCTTTATGGTTAGTGTGTACCTTATGTTTTGCGTTGAAGACAGTCGTCTGTTTTCTGTAGACAGGTTTCAGAGAACGGACACACCTATATCTATTATTTGGTTGCTCATATTCTCGCGGTTCTTCTAGAGTTCGCACTCAGATTCTGTTACATTACCTGACGTCAACTTGACTGAAAAGTTTAGATTATTGAACAAAAGATTGCGTGCAAAGTTCACTGAGGTTGTTGGCTTCGGTGCAATTGGGAAGCTTTCTGTTGCACTCTGTATGGTTAGCTAGTTATTGTGTCTCCTTTTGAGACAACCAGACAATCTGAGCGATATTTTGTTAGTGAATACCCAGATGTACTGATTCAGTAACACTTTGTTTGTGTGGTGGTTAGCAAGCTGACCTCACGAACACGAAGGTTGGATCGGGCGTTCCAGTCTCACCGAATTTGCACGTTTAACCATCAGTTGAGACGATATCTTTGCGTAAGTGTTTGGGAATTGCGGTCGGTGCGGGTCGATGATCATCTGTCTTTATATATAATGAACTGGAGTTTTTTGGTAACTTCTTGTTGTTATTGTTCCTTTGAGCTGAGTTCTGCCTCATTACGTGTTACCTGTATGCTGTATGACCTGAAATCTTATTGATTACCTATACATATTTCCGAAATCTCACCAGTTCGATTACGTCGACTTTTGACCCTCCATATATGGCGAAGTGTAGACACCTTGGTGTTAAATGTTTAAATATAGACGAAGCTAGCTAGGTCAAAATAGCAAGGTCCCCCCCCGTCCCTTTTTTACTTCTGTCTTCCTGTACATGGTTTGCTTTTTTCCTCTTCGTGTTTGTGTGACAGTCAAGCATCAATGTGAACCAATGATGTATTGCTGTTTATGTTGATCATGATGTTGGTCGGTTTGATGTGTTCATGTTGACTCTTCTTGTCTTGCTTCTGTGTTTGGCTGTGGCTACATTTGTCTTCCTAAATTCTTCGCTTGTACTAGTTCATCAGTGTTGTTTACCAATCCAGTTGACGAATGGCGAACTCCAAAACATCTTCTCTTGGGCTTAGTGTTTGTTTCTGGTGAAGGTTATGTGACATCCCTGTTTACTCTGCTCCCAGTTTGATCCTCAAGTTGAGATCAGCAAACGTTGTTCATGTTTCTTGGTGGCCCGTTCCTGTTCATATGGTCCTGCAGACGAATTCTGTCTTCCCCTAAATAACGCTTACCGAATTCGTTGCATTTGAGTTTGTAGATTTTAGATGAGACCCGATTGTGGAAGGTCAGTGCTTCGGTTGGACTCGAACCAGCGACAGAAACAGCATGCCAAACGCGGCCGGCGCTGTACCAGCTGATATACGAACCCACGCCGGAAACTCAGACGTTTTCGCATTCACACTCAACTGCCCGCCCAATCCACTGTGTTAGATGGGATACACTAAATGGTCTGGCGGATTGACTGCCCAAACAGGACTTCTCAACAGTTCACGCTGGAATCCAACAACGCCTCCTTTGAGCATTAAAATTGTTTTACTTATGAGTAGTATGCTTGAAGCCCGGATTTTTCGCAGTTGGGTCTCATCTGAATTTGGGGAATTTGCATTATTCTCTTGATTTTTATAGAATTTTCCGTATGATTACAGTTGGGTTGTTCGTTATCGTGTTGCTGTGTGGTTGCAGGAATTTTGTAGCAGTTTTTAATGTTTTTCATGCATGGTAGACCAATACTGGAACTTCTATCAATAATTGAAGCCATATTCAATTAATTCAGTGACAAGGAAATCCTGTTTACGTGGTCGTCGACTGGAGTGAACAGCAGTTCCTTTCGAAAGGATGGGGCAGGTTAAGCTTGTTTGATTTGATTATCGATCATACCTATTGTGAGGTTATTAGCGTTGTAGTTAACATACTGCTCCCACGAACACATGAGTACGAATTCCGGTTCAGACCTGGCTGAGTAAAACTGGAGTCTAGTACTTCCTTTCAATTTTGGCTAACGGAAGGGCTTGTCTGAATGTGATGGCTGCGATCGAGTGTGAGTGGTGCTCAGTTTGAAATAATCTCAGCTCTGGAAATTCCATCCCTAATCCATTCTGTTGACTGTTCCTCAGTGTAATCACTCATATTTCAGATCAGAAGATCATCCTACCATCATATGTAAAGACGGACATTCATGAACCAAAGTCAACCGGAACGCTGTATCAGTCAAAAATAAATGACGCCGCTTCGTTTGGTGGTGAACCTTTTGTACTGTAAATGCCAAGCCCGCCAAACACCCGGAACTGGCAAAATCACTGCCATTCTCAACATTCACGAAGACTGAACTTGGACTATCTGTCCGGACGCCGATGTACTTTACCATTGGACCCTAATCGATAAGCGGAACCGGAGTGTTCTACGTGTCTTTGATGGTTGAAGACACCGAAGCAGTTGTGTGAATGCAATCACATCTAAGTGCGATGTTTCCTGTCGAGTTAATGAGGTTGCACTTGATACAAATCCGTTGATTTCGGCCGGACACTCGTCAACACCAACACTTGAGCAAATGTTTGGTGAACACGACTTCGTACAATCGTCAGGTTCCAATGGACCGATTGATTATGCCTTGTTAGGCCATACTGCAAACTGAAGCGTAAAAACCTTATATTAAACTCACTACAGTTAGTAGAACTATCTATTCATTTGGATGAAGCTATCTGTTTGACTGTTATTTGTGAACATCTGCCTTTTGTGCTATAAGGATTAAATGGTTCCACTCTAAGATAAGTAGCTTGTATGAGTGATCACTGTACCTGGCTCAAAAAAGTGAGGACTGGTAACTAAATCCATTCTCATACAATAACTCCAGAGGACGCCTATCTTTCTGAAAACTTTGTCACTGGCCGTGTAGAATTCTTGACGCTGTACCATATCCTCAGCGTAAACGTCAAATCTATGAAGTAGAATACTATTAACTAGCCTAGGTGACATTCGATATTCTGGCTCATAGCTGCTGTGCTCGGCCTTCGGCTACTCAACGTGGTATTTTCAAAACACTTTTTTTTCTCCCTAAAGGAATAATTTGAATCTGTCATATGTGCAACAGTACTCGAAAATATTTTCTTCATATCACCGTACATATTGGATGAAGTTCACTCACTGTCAGATCATCTCACGGTAGAACAACCACTGTGTGATACGGAGCACTAGTGAGCAAATCAATGTGCAGAATAGACAGCTGTAAATCATAGTGGTTTACTTTGAATTATGATAGGGGTAGAATGGAAGTGCATATATAATTGGATTACAAAGCACATTACATCGACTGATGTGGTGACGACAGATTAAAGCGCTGTTTTCCCCCAATTTGAATGAATTCTATTTTTAACGTATGTCTTTCAGAGCATCTAACGATTTCTAGGAACTCAGTCAATGGTCATGAAGTTTCATATGTTGAAACTTGCTAAGAGGGTTAATGTCCCATTGTCTCACCCTGATCTTTGTATCTAAGCGTTTTTACGAGCACAGCCTTTCCATCTCTGCGATTATACATTTTCATGATTTGGCACAGTGTTTGCATTGCTGTTGACAAACGCGTTTCCCCCAGCCTGACCGATTGAATAACATACCCGACTGACTGTTTTCGTTCTTCTTGTATTTTACTTAGCATGGTTGCCAAGTTCAAAAAGAACAGGCTTTGTTAGTTTATTCGAAATGTGGTTCTTCTCTCCTACCATTACTTTCCCCTGTAGTTTACCACACCAGAACCACCATCGTCTTCCATCTCAATTGCATTGGAAACCTTACTCTCCGTCTCCGAGGGTCGAGGGTTACGTCTTTCAGATGTCATAAATCATGTTTCTTCCATACGATCTACAATCGATACACGCGAGTTGGATGACTCCGTTCAACATTCGTATCTTATTGTTCGTCTACCTTGGTGTCATATCAATTCTGATGAGGTCAATCCTGGCGTTCAGCCGACGACAAGCTGTAGATTTAACTCTGCTGTTTGCTGGCTCGGCGGTAAATGTCCATCCTATAAGTTTGCACTTCAGACACCCTGTTTGTTGAATAAGGTGAGAATTGGTTTAGAGTTCGAGAATAAAATATGTCACACCTGATGTGTTTGCAACGGCGAGGTTTCGTTTTCTGTCATAAGATTTTTATCCTTCTGAGGAAACTGTTTTTCCCTCTAGTCGAACATCATATCATTGGGACCCACAACGCTATTGTAACTTGTTTGATTGCTTGCAAGGTGTGGACACCTCAACATTGCATGTTTATGTTCAGTTACTACGGTTTATGTGAACTGGCCTGATCCTTTGGTTTTAACTAGATACATATTTATTTCTATGGAGAAGAGAGAAGGATTTCGTTCGAAGACATCGGGTAAGATGGCCATCAGTCGGGCTAAGTGAAATGAAGTGAACTGTTTGTGAAGTGAGGACAGTTAATTAGATCATTTAATGAAATCCGCGGTTTTCGTCAACTTTTTTTTCAGTTTTCTGTTTGTCTTGTCATTTGTGATTGTTAATGTCGATGACAACTAGACCGACATTCATCATAGATCCAACCCAAAGCTGTTAATATTCGATCGCATACGTTGAGTCCGTTTGACTGGCATTTCTATCTATTATGCTTTTCCTCATCCGTTCCCGATATAAGGCGTTACTCATTCGTTTGGCTCGATCGTTTGCTGTGATCGAAGTGTGGGCAAAATTCACAGCTGGTTCTCCGGATCGGCTAATTGGATTGGTCAAACTACGCACGGCAGTTGTGGCCAACACATTTGCTCAAGTGGATACACAGAGGCAACGTGTATCGATGCAGCTGCCAGCAGTTTTAAATACGCTTTTAACTTGCGCCGTAAGTGGCGAAAGATTTTTCACTGTCATCAACTCTGCTTTTATGGTCCACTTTTAGTGCCCCATACTTAGTTAGTACTCTGTGAACCCATAACACGATATCAATTGTTCATTTTCGTACTTGTTCTTATATACCTAATGTCATTTTTCATTTTCAATCTTTTCCAATGAGATGTGTGGTATGTATACCATCTTGGACTTTTGGAAGGCACACATCTGTTTCTTGTTACGCAAAACAAGGTCACGCTAGCTGAGACATCACTGCCTGTTGAAAATAGATGCCGACATGAAATTTCCATATACCGATAAGAGAATGACAAAACGTAGATTTTATAGCACATGGGTAGCCGGGTTGCAGCCATAAACTGCACATACCAATCGTTTCTATGGTGGTTAGCCGTTCAGGTGTACTAAGATTGACGATATTTGATCAAAAGACTTGCCATTCAACAATGAAAAGGACTGTTTGTTTGATTATAGATGTATAACTGTGCTTATTTTTTCTTCGGATGATTACAAGATTTAAATCAATCATTGTTCACTTAATCATTTCACTTGTGCCACTATGTTACTAAAAGCAACCCGCAGTCGTGGTCAATTCTTGGATGCCGATCACAGATCCATACTCTGGTGCTGAACGCGGGCAGCTTCGGGTTCGTTTAGCCATCGGGACGAGACAGCAGATAGCCTGTTTACAAGCGGCTGACGGCCGTCAGTCGTCTGCCGTAACCATGGACCGATTTGCGACTGTACTACAGAAAGAGACGAGTGGATGGCAAGCACTGGATGTAATCCAGTGGCCACAAAGTTCATCTTCATTAACTGAAGATTGCTACGAAATTCATTACGGTATGTCCCAAAACACAATAGATGAGTTTGTTAGATAATTTTCTACTGGTGCATTGGAATGCGTGATTTTGCGGTCTGTCGAATCTATTCTAGCTAAAGTTTAATTTGCGGTGTTTGTCGTTCACCAGCTATCCATCTACACCATCCACCAATCGGTAAACTCAGGTTTATTGATCAGGTATCCCTAACAGAATTGTACAGTTACTGAGCAGTCACTCTTGCGCCGTTTTCACATGAAAATCCCATAGGTTGTGACAAGAGGAATATTTTTACTTGTGCGTTCCTGTCATCTTTATGTAGCCTAACAGTATTTGCTTAATTTACAGATTAGTTTAATGTTGGCAAACACTCTCTGCAATCTAGAGACTTCAGTTGGACAAAACATACTGAATAGATCGAGGGCATGTCCGTAAAGTACCACCCTCTACATTGCGATATGATAAACGTCTCCTACTAACGTTTCTAATCGTTTTCCTTGCAGACAAACGTTTATATCTCAGTGATTTACTGACATGTCTACTTTTTGATTCTTCTTTGTCATATCCCTGTGAACTTCATCCTGGAAGTTTGACGTACGGTTGAACAGCATCCGTCACATGAGATATGTCTAGTGCTCAGTGTTAAGATTAGCATTGAGTTGAGTCGCTTCATGTATTGGCTTTGGTGTGCAACCCTGTTGAATGAGAATCTGATATGACAAACAGTCAGTGAGTTCTAGGAAGGTTATTCCAAACACTGGAAGTTGGCTAGCCAAAAGACTTGCCTGAATGCTGAGTATGAAATCTGTCTTGTGTTTATTTCAGAGGCCACTTGAATATCACTGGAACTTACCCTGAGGCCAAGTCAAACTGATAAGCATCACACAACAACTCACTGATTTTTATTTGATGGGAAATACATTATTATCAATAAATACTTACCAGTAGATACATATAGAGTCAATGTGGAATGTCATATAAATTCGAAATGGGAGCATTTTCGGCCGCCGGTGGTCAAACTTAAGTAAAAGTGTACCAACTGAAGATGGCGACCGAAAAGACCTTAGTAAATATCATCAGTCACATTATTTACTGAACAGAACTCCGTGAGTAAAATGGGAATTCAAGCGAATGCCACACTGAGACTGCGATCACGTGTAGGTGGTAGTCTATTTGAAATTTTCAGTCTTATTGTATCTATCTAGTCCAGACAATGAAGAAGCATCATGGAATACAACGCCTGCTGGTACACCTTCCCACACTTTTGAAATCCAGTTTATTAATCAGACGGTAACACTTAACTTCACTTAGTTCACGTAACGCACATCGGTGGTCACGCACGCCTGGATGTTGTATTAATGCGCGTAGGAATATTTCATCTGTAGCAGCTGTCTTGACACCAAGCGGTGGCTAGCATATAAATTGTATTGGTGGCATCAACAATATATTTTGCATCTTTCGGGAATAATGTCAACAATAGCCGGATTTTCCGTCGGTCACTGCTGTTTTCCACTTCAAATAGAATTTATCTCAACCTAAACACCAACTGCACTTGATCGCAGCCTTCACATTCTGATAAGCCTTTAGGCTTCGTAAGAAAGCACTAGACTCTAGTTTCGCTCTTATTAGAGGCTATCAGTAGTTCATATCCTTGTCCAGATCTGAGTTTGCACTCTGACTCGAATGTTGGTGGTGTTCTCCAAATTTCTACTACAGAATTTATTTTGTTTCAATTTACTGAAAACCTTTCCGACAGAATTAAAAGCTGATTAAATCTGATCGTTGATGTCTGCGGTCAGTCGCTTATTTTGGGTGACATCAGCGAATAAACAACGAAGATCAAGTTTTTGGTAGTGGGTGCGAACGGAGTTCCCTTGCTTCGTCTTTAGTTTGCACAGACTGGGTTGGCCCATATACTAAGAATACCAGATAATCGCTCTCTGTCTATGGTGATCTAGATAATGATGCTTAGTCAAGTATTGACGCACAAAATATCTAGTTCTTATCAAAGACCAAAAGCTGAACGAATCATTATTGATTTAAGACTACAAATCGCCAGACGCCTGATTGATTGTGTCTGGAAAATTTCGAGATTCCCCAGTTCTCATATGGTTTCACAGCGTTTTAAATCCCCATGTGACTGAGGTGTTCGCAAATGGTATCAGGCTGTTCATTCATCAACCTCTTCGTTTTCGGCTAGAGGATATTTTTGGTTAAAAGTAGGTAATTTTGTTTTTCTTCTTAGTGCTCAATTATTTTAATGTTCAACAGGCTTCTCGACTTGAGGATGGACTGCCTTTTTCTTTTCCCTTGAATGTTTTTTTCAACCTCTCTCTTGCAACCACGATGTTCTTTGGGTCCAGTTGAACACTGTTTGACCGTGGCGATTGAGACGCTTCGTGATTTTGACGCACATTTGGCCCTGAGAACGGACAGTCAGCTATCAGGATCTGTGCCGTGGGGCGATTGCGACTGTTTCGTTCAATACTACTTTCCTGCAGGTCAGTAGCTTCGTTTTACCTTCGGTTTTTGTGTTGAATAATTTGGCTCTCTTCAGGGCACAAATCCTAGCTCGATCTGCGTCTATTGCTCCTATTCATTTTACAATACTCTGACTGAAAATGACTTATTGGTGACTGTAAAAATTTGTATGCATTTGTTACACACGCGAAAATGATAACTGTATTCACGAGGGTAGATTGTACCGTTTATTACCCAACTGTATTGTGTCAGTTACGTACGGCACTTTGATATGGCCAGCGTCATCTCTCCTGAACTTTGCTAAACCGTTAGTCAAAGAAAGTTAGAAAATCTAGTGCAGCCAATCTCAGGTTGACTGGTCTACTGAACATTATTCGAAAACACACCTCACGACACTTAAAATAACTGTTTTCTTTTATCAGGTACTCAACCCGAAAGTCTTACACGTCACCGTACTCCAGTTCAACTCCTGATTGCACCCAGTCTAGAAACACTGACTGGTGAACGCCAACCTCAACACCACCTGGTCTCATGCACCTTTTCCACCGCGACGTCACGTTCGTCGAACAACGGAAACCTCTCGCCATCACATTGGACTCAAACTCACCGACTTTGCTTTCGTTTTCGACACCGTTCGTCATCTAAGACAACTTTCGGAATGACTAATCCGAACCGGACATTCTTTCACTGGTTGCTTGAAGTGTTACGTCCACGCGGAGCCACAGATGGTATGGAAACAAACGGGTTTTTCTTGGTCTGCTTGTTTTCCTACGAACTCCGTATTTTCTTCAAAAGTATTTAGGTTTTAATGGTCATGACAAATTCCACATTCCTCCACTGTGACCTACTCGTCTTTTAATTTTTGTTTTAAACTTTCCTGTTGAGATTAAGTTTGAATATGTAGACGCGGTAACCCCAATGTACTTGAGATACAAACGTTATGAGTAGAAGACCTTACGTGAAGTGTGCCTCAAAAGTAGCCCACAAACATTAAAATATGTGCAATAAAAATATGTCATGAGCACATTTTCGCACATCTCAAGTGTTTGCATTTGTGACACAGTGACCTGTATTTCGGACTACTTTATCAGACATCCCTCCATTCCACATCGTTGAACTGTCACTCGAGGTGCACATTGTACAGCTAATGTAAGCTGTGCTTAGTTGATCGATAGTCCGCAATGTGTGGTATCAGTTATCTCCCGCTTCTGCGGTCATTTCATATATAGAACAAATTGGCTGTATACAGCCTGAGGCTGATTCGCAACGTGCGTTTCAACGGTATGCACAAGACGGCTGCTTTCCTCTGATTATACTTAAATACAGTTCCGCATAATGTGTTTGTTAACCTTGACGATTGCGTACACTATAGACTGACATTAGGTATTTCAATAATTTACAGACATGGTGTCTAGTATGTATTAGCTTAATGCAGACTAACAAGCTGAAGTCAACGTTGAACACTTCATTGTAGCCTCTCTTTATCGTGACACTGGAATAATTTGAAAGGTATAGAGCTATCTGCAGTTCAGAAAACTGCAGAAAATGTATAGGTGACATTTCTGACAGCAAAAAAAATAATTCATGCTTTCCAGCAGTTGAGCAACTTTCACAATAGGTTGACCAGCTATATGTACAGATTGACACATACGTTGTTACCTAGGCGACATACCAAAACAGCATCTAGCCTAGTTATTAGTGCACTCTAGTTACATACATAAAGTTCCAAGGTCCATTCGCGGATAGAACATAGATGTGTTGTAGTAGGAGCAAACTCACTTCTGGTGCTTATTTCTGTTGTGGACAACTCAAAAGATTCAACTTGTTTATGAGAGCCATAAACATTAGAATCAATTTAACTCATGGATGCCAGTTCGAAAACCAAGCCAATGCCACCGCTACGAGTTTGAACGGAGCGAGCAAGTGACTGACGTTTTACTAAATTTGGTTATCTGTGTACAAGTGCCTAAAATTAATGTTCAGTAACCCACACAGGATTCCAAATAGCAGTACAGTGAAAACAAGTTCACACTTCAGCTGGTACTAAGGCAGCCAGCCCATCATTGCGAGGTTCTTTTTTGTTATGAACACAAAATTGCAAATGGGGACTCAGTTGTGCTCCTCAGCCGTGAACACAGTTTGATTACATAGCGGTCAGTTACAGGTGACGTCACTCTGTTGAAGACTGTCGCGCATTTTGGAACAACCACCTGGACTCAGATTATGCTGTTGTGTATACCTGTTTTATTTTATCATTTACCCGGAGGTCACATATTTGTAAGTGCAAGATAGTTGACTGGTATTCGAGCGAGGAGAGTGTGAAGAACGCTTACCAGGAATCGTTGCTGAACAAATCGTCCAAGTCGAGTCAGGCGGTGGAACCTAACGAACACTGGAAACAAATTGCCACATTTATGAAAGCGTGTTGTGAATAAGCATGTTCTGAAGGAGCTGTTCACTTTCGACAGAACTGGATTTCCGTCACGTCGATAAACCTCATGAACAAGCGTCGCTCGATCCCACCTGGTTCTGAATATGATGACGACCGTCGAGAACTTAAACGCATGCTGACTGAAAGTTTGCGCAAAGACCGTGAGCACTACTTGGTCGAACAGCCGAAAGTGATGGAAAAAGCCTTTTTATCTGAGAATAACAGAAAGCTTTATTCCTTGATCCGTGGTTGTACTCGTCGTCGACTTGGTGTAAGTGAAACCATATGTGGAAAAGATGGTTCACTTATCACCCGTCAATCGTGCCGACTTGACAGGTGGGTTGAACATTTTGAAAAACAGTTCAGTTGTCCTCAACCAGATAATGTGGACGATCAGACCCGATTGGTCAGTTATTGCATTCCAGACGGACCTCTGTCGGAAGCAGAAGTGGTCCTGAAGCTCAAGTTACTGAGGCGTAACGAGGATACTGAACCAGGTCTTCTCTCTCCTTCTTTTTTCAAGGATGCCACGGAAAATTTGGTATCAGACCTGACGAAACTCTTCCAGTTGATTTGGGAAACCTTTGAGGTACCTCGTGATTGGTGTTTATCAACAGTAATCCCCGTTTTCAAACAGGGAGGTGGCGAATTCTATGTGACAACGACAGAAACCTCAGTCCAGTGTCAATTGCGTCCAAGTTACTTACTAGTCTCATTCTACGTCGGCTCACTAACGCCAGAAAAAGTAGGATACGCGAATAATATACAGGATTCTGGTCCGGTCGTGGGTGCGTTGATCACATTTCTGTCTTGCGGTGGACCTTGGGACATCGGTATTCTTATAGACAATTGACGGTCGTAGTCTTTTTGGACCACGATGATGATGACATTAGGTCAGAAAGCTATCGACTGTTCACCATGCTCTAGTAGGGCTAGAAAAAGGGTTTTATACGCTGTCTACTACAAATGTTTGGACTGCTATTCTAACACGTGCACAGGTTGTGATTTCGATTACTCCGTCACTTTAGCTTGCACATCGTGTTTGCTGGGATCATGTGCTTATGAACAATTTTTATGAATTTCGGGATTATAAAGATGGATTATGTGTTGTGCGCGTCTCGTCACAGGCTTTTCCTTCGGTTAGATTGTCTTTCATCTAGGCGCCTTGTGATTAGGCACCAATCTCATCATACCGTCCAAGTTTATCAATATGTCTATAAATTGGTAGTTTTCCTGTGTGTTTGCGAGTGTGGATTGACATGCACTAAAATACTACACTTCATATTCAACGAAACTGAGTATATATATATATATATATATATATATATATATATACGGTGGTATTCTTACTAACAATAGTCACTCGTCTAAAGACCAATCCCATTTGTTTAAAAAGAATCCATCGTGCGATATCCACTAGCAAGGATTGCTTGGAAAGTTAGTTTGTTCTACTGTACTGTATTTTACTTTTACTGTGAGTTAGTTATAAGTCCTTTTAATGCGCAAGACGTACCATAGCTTGATTTTTTATTCTCCAGTTGTCATTTGATAAATGTCAAACTTTTATTGCTACCAATGAAATAATTCTTAATGTTGTAAGAGTTTGGAGGAGAGTTCATAGTATTGCAAGATATTTGCTGAAAAATGTTGTTTTCAATGCTTATTCGCTTTGATTTGCTCCTTATATGATTGTAATGCCGTTTTATGACTTGTTTCGCTGTTAGCTTTCTGACAGTTCGTTTCCACCATACGAAAAAGTGGCCGTGTGACTCAACTAGATAGTGTTTCATCATCTCACTCTTCTTGTCTGAATTGCTTTGTAAGCCTTGAAAATGTATATTTACAATGTCAAACTACGTCGAGATTGTTTTTTAGGTACTTTACTAAGATTTAAGTGCTTTGCTTGAAAATAAAACATCTCCGAGATAAAAGTAACCATATTGTTTTATACAATACAATTTCCATGATCAGAAGTAACATTCGTGGACTCCAGCGTGAACTCTTCAAGAAGTTCCTCCTGGACATTCAGTCTCATAGATCTTTTGGTAACTTCCATATGACACAGAAGGTTGGCTGGGTAAATTAGTCCAAGTGAGATTTTTGACCTGCTAATGTGGCTTCGCAGTTCAGTTGATAGAGCGCTTTCTCCGTGTAGGCATACTGTTTCCGACGCTGGTTCGAATCCAACTGAAGCCCAATCATTTTTACAAGTGATATCGTTCTTAGGATGCTTACGTCTTGATCGTATTGTTAACAGTTATCCCCGGGATCACTTGCGTACTCATTGGTTTGATATTTCCAATTATTTTTGCTAACAGGCCACTCCATGTCGCCAAATGGACTTCCCTTAGAATTGTGGCTTCGTATCTATTCTCCGAATCTCCGTGATTGTCTTGTTGGTCGTGGCTGGGTAACCGAAGACATTTTGGGTGGTTTGATTAACCTTGGCTCCGAAGGTCTCGACCAGACAGAGTGCCAGAAAAGGTGTTCCATTCGCCTTCAGGATATCCACTCTGGACGCCCAAATGGTCTCATTGACCTATGCTTAACGTACAGCTCCCGCTCTGTCAAGCCACCTCTACTCGGGGGGACTGTCGAGCTCACCGGACGAGCCTTTCAATCGGAGAATGACCCGTCTGTCGAATTACCACTCCAAAACACAGAACTCGTCCCTAACGTCTCTCAACCTGGTGTACGGCTACGTGTTAAACTGCACCAAATCGTTGGCTTGGTGGCTGCATTATCACCCTGTAAGATATCCAGGGGTTTTGACGGACACATTCGGCTACATTGTCTGTTGATACCTGACAGCCCCAAATCGGGTTGTCAGCCGATCCACACTTTGAAGCGTATCCTGCTTGGCTCTGCCGCTTCAGCTAATCTACACAATGTCTTTCAAGCGGATCACCTATGTACTGTATTGGAGGTTCTGTTGCCTATCGGGTGGCGTGCGTTACCCACATCCTCCACGATGAAACCGTTTCGTGACTTGACCCTAGTTGAGTTGTTCTTAAATGGTGAACAAACCCTGAACGCTCAGTTTAATGGATACGGCACTGCACAATGGTCCCTTATGTTACAAGTTGATTTGTGGCAGCAGCACCCTGTTACCCGTAGTTCGGTGGATTTACAGCATGATTCACAATTACTGAACGCTAATGTCGGCTGGGGTGAGTCACCGACTCTTAGCATTTTATAACTTGTTTCTATTCCACATAAATGGGAACAATAAACAATGATACCATGAGTAGTTATGTAAATGACATCATTTTTCTTCATTCATGTGAACTTTCCCGCTCGCTCACTTTCACTTGTGTTCCGATTTTATTTCATTTTGAACTTTCCTCAGCGTGTGTCATTGAGAAAACTTAACGAAGTTGTTGACCTAAATTATCCTGTTGGTAGTCAGGCCTTCCAGTCGTAGGAGCCTATGTTCATATTCTTGTTTGAACTAGAGACATGTTTTGTTGATGGTACAAACGACTTGCAGATGATTGAAGAGACTTTCTGAAACTGGGTGGTGTGACATGTGGGTAGACAGAGCTGCTTTCTCACCATCAACCAAAACTTGGTTGTGTGTTTGCAAGATATAGAATACATGTTGACGTTGGCTGTCTGAGGTTATATCTGGAGGTTCCATTCATTCCCCCTTTTTTAAACCCAGATTTTTTTAAATTCCCATGAGTTGTAGTGCAGTTAATCATGAATATCGACCACTGGTGTATTTCAATTGGTCATAACTACTTCTTCACATTGGCTAACCGTTGATCCCACATTCGTTTCTAATTTGCGTCTCTGTCGGTGATCTTTTTAGTAATCACAGTTTGTGACTTGTGACCTTTGCTGTATACATTTTTGTTGTTTGTTCGCAAGGTGTAGGCATCTTGATGCTGAATGTCTGAATATAGACGAAGCTGTTTTTGGTAGTTAGGTTCCTTCCCCTCCCCTTCTTTTTTCTTCTCTCTTTCTCTACAGGGTTTTTTTCTCATGATTGTGTGGCAGTTAAGCATCAGTATGAACCACTGATCTATTACTGTCTATGATGATGAATTTCTTAACATAACTATTGTATTTCTTGAGGATCGGTAACAGACCGATCTTTGCAGACACCCTCTAGCTATCCTGTCCCACTCATACGTGTGGCTATTATTTTGTGGGCACTGTGTAAGCAGTAGACTCGGCTACAGTCCTCCACATTTTTGGGATAGGTTTGCGTGACATGTGTGACATTCACGTTGCACGCGAACTGCAGCTTCGTTCTATACATCTTTGTACTGTAAGTTGCTATAGGACTGTCATTTTAGAAAGAATCTGATATACATGGTGCTTTTGTACACTGAGAGAGCCTTCAACTCAGTTGACAAGACTTTATCACCTAGTTGCCTTGCAAGCAAAAGTGTTCTTAGGGGGAATGTGTTTTGAAACAGGAACATCCAGTTTGCCAGATGGCATGCTGCTCTCACCGTGTGAACGTAGCGCGCACCAATACTTTGGGCGAATAAGAACGTTTCATGTGCTCCTCCTGCAATCTTTACCAGGCTGATGTGCCAATCTGGTCCTTTGTGTATGATGTGAGTTCAGGAGGTAAACGCTTTAATATGAAGTCATCGTTCTCCTTATCATTCTTGGTTTGAAATGGAATGCTGTTACACGTTTTCATTTTAGGTGTTCTGCACGAGAATGAGTTGACAGAGTCACTTAGCCCGGGACCTAGTTTCAAATTGTTGGCCAGCACACGAGTCTCTCTCGGACAACTCATATTTTCCAACCGAGCGTCCATGTCCTCCCGTTGGTTTCCCTTGTGTCGATTTCACCAGCCTATGAAAACGGATACTTCTGATGTGAACACTCTTCAAGCGTACTTTGCTGGCGGGGTTGAGCTTAGTGCACAGCTGCTGCATGGCGTCCAGACCAAGCGTCGTTTACTTCGACACATTGTTCAAACATACGGACGCGATACACAAATCGTGCGCTGTTTGCGCAGTTGGAACATCAGTTTGCCTGTGGTATCTGCGGTGAATGAGGATGGAGAAGGTGTCTCGTCAGTTGAACTGGACGACGAACCGTGCTTGTGGCACAACGGAATTGGTAAATCAGGATTCTCGCAGTTACCCACTTTTTGTCGATAAATATTAATGGATTTTCATCGAAAGAATTTGAACGTCGCTCTTAGTTGATTGCAGCTCTCGCATTCCCGTGGATTCGTCAACCGGCTGCTTTAAAAATAACCCATACTCGAATTTCACTTTTGTTAGACCTCGTCATTAGTACAGCCGAGAGTTGAATTTTGACCACGCTCTCATGAAGCCATGTTGACCAGTGAGAACACATTAGACACGATCTAACTGTCATGTGATAACGCTCAGCCACATTCGCCTGTTCGTGAGACTCAGATTCCCCGTTCACCTCTAGAGAAAACGTGGTAATTACCTCATTACATCAATGGGTGACCCCACGATGTGGAATTCTCCCTGTGCCGAACTCACGGAAATAATCAAACATGTTGAGCGGCATTTTGACTACTGGTAAACATGGTCAGTGTTCAAATCTCGGCCGTAGCAAAGTAATGCACGACTGACGAGCTCCAACAAGAGTGAAGCCCGAGTTTGGCGCCTCTTTTCCAGAGGGAGCTGAGTGATTAGCCTATGGGAATGTTAAAGCTGCAATTAATTGTGAGTGCTGTCCAACTTATTTGAGCCAGAATCCCCTGCAACTCCTCATTAACCCAAATAACGCACAACAATTTTAATGATTTGTGTGATTTCAGCTTAAGTAGAACTCCTGATCATGGGATTATCAGTCATATTAAGAGGACTGTTGTAGCCCTTAATCCCAAGAGCAGTTAGTATTGTGCCAAGCAGATTACGGAATTGTATTGCGAATTTAGAAGGCAAACACAGTTAAGCGACAGTATTGTATTGTAACAAGGAGTACAGTTTTATGGTAAGAACCGCAAATAACGATAGGTAGACACGATTGTACGGTAAGGCTGTACAATCTCAACAAGCAAGCGTAAGCAGGTTAAAGCATACATGTCCAACCAGGGGAGATCACATGACCCAGTCAAGTCAGACAAACGAGAGCAAAGTTGCGGGCTCACTGACATGGTGAATCGTGCAAACGAGTCGTCCGCACAGATACGCGCGGCGTTGTTTACGTCGTGCCTTTTGTAGCGTCAGCGACGCTGTGACCGTCGCAATCGCCTTATGTAAACGAGGTCGGAGTTCACATTCTGGAGATGATAGGGATTCATTAGTTGCTGTCTTATATTAGATGCGTTGCCTGTTAGTTTGTGTTGCGACGCCCCATCGCCCTGAAAATTGTCGACGCCTTTGCGATCAATCACACAAGTTTACGGACCTATAAAGAACACAGTGTGCCTCCATCTAAGTGTGTACTTCCGGATGGGCTTGAAAAGTGAGAATACTAACGTCTTAGTTTTCAGTGTTTTTTCCGAAAAACCCAATTAGATGGTTCGAGGTCAGCGTAAGGAAACGGTTGTTGATTTATTTATTGACTTCAGATATAATGTTTGTATTTGCAGTTTCTCGTTTCAACGTTTATTTGCAGTTGAGTCGTATGTATAACAGACTGGTAACCTTGCAGTTAGCTGTTTACATCGCTGCTTATCGTAAGGCAGCCTCCTGACTGTTCTGTAGGCACTCCGGTTTTGATCCTTCTCACAACTGCTCCAGTGAATGACAATCACAGCTGAGTGAAACTGCATTGTGATACTAATTTTACTTGAATATCTCTCCCCACGGATGCGTGCCAGACACGAGTGATGGAAACTCTTTGACCGGATGTTAGTAAGTGCAGCTAAGTGGAGACGAGGCACGGGATGTATGGCTTGGCAGTGAACTTTTGAAAGTAAATAAAAAAAACAATCTGTCCGGAGTTGTTAAGGCTTTACATCGCGGTTTAATGACAGTTGAATATACCTCCCTTCTCATTCGCCTTGAATTGAAAAGTAGAATTCAGCATGAGTGTTACTCACTTGTCTTGATCTAGTTTGATTTGGCCCTTCGCTGTGGGAAACTCCGGGATGAACTTCTTCCTAAACTGGGAGGTTGTTGCAGTTTGTACCTTTCAACCGTTTTTGATGCACCTACTTGTTACTCTCACTTCAATAGCACACATACTGTATATTCAACAACCGTATGCTGACGGACAATCAACACTGATCTCATCATAAATTAGAATGACCTCGATTGTTTCTTCAGGCTTGAGTACATTTCGTTGCATACTTCCGTAGCTTATACGACTCTTGGAATTTCTCAGACTATTCGGTTCGAACATGAATGTGCTTTCTCTTACATGATACTTACTTAACTTGATGTCTGCTACTCAGTCACTTATTGATCCTTTCCATGTACTCACCCACCCGCTACATACAGCAAGGACGATAGAGTAACGTTTCTACCTTTTGTATTTCTCAATTCTACCTCGCACCAGACGAACAAGGGTTCACGTACAAACATCTGATTTTGCATTTGGATGCTGCCAAATTGCCGTCCACCGAATCATTGTTGACTGATTCAGACCCTCTCAAACCCAGTACTTGCGAGCTGGACTGTGCGTGGCAAAACGCTCAGCTACAACACTTCACAGGCTACGCATTTGTTCGTTTCCAATTCTATCGACAAGGCACACAGACCAGCCGACTTGTTCCTCTGCCTTGTGGTTTTGGACGATGTCGGGCAGGCGTTGTCCAAGTGAGATTCCCATTTGTTGGTCAGCTTCCCCTGTACAACACAGTTTTACAAGAGCTTACTATTGTGAGCCGTCACCTATTCATTATTGATAGTTTATTTTGATCAAGCTAGTCAACTTAACTATAAACTGGCGCATACGGTGAAAAGACTTCGCACATCTGTTAAAAAAGCTCTGCAGTGCGAATGAATAGCATGTAATCGTGAATGGAACACTGGGTCAGTCGTGCAATCCCACCACAATGACAACTTCAATATGCACTGCTCACATAATTTAGTTGTTGTCTCCCCGTATCTACATCTAATCGCAGTAACACTACGATAGAAACTACATTCTGCATCTCCCACGTGAACTCATTTGAGTAACTCAAACTAGCAATTTGTCACTGATTATGTTCGGACAAATGACCCTTGTCCTTAACCAGACTGAGTCATTCTTAGGGAATTTTTGAGATGTAAAGATCTATGCAATCCAAACAGTGAATATGATATCGAAGTCATTGACTAAGTGCGAACGGAGAGGTTGTGTATTCAAGCATCTGGAGGGTGAAACACTTAGAGACTGTCCGTGATTTTTAGAAACAGGGCACTCAAAAATACAACTATTAAATGGGATGGACTGTTCCTAAGACCTACAACATTGAATCCACCTACCGATGCCGCACAGTATGTGGACGTTATGGCCTTTCGCACACCGCCAAAACTGCATTTAAGGTTCGCTGCTGGTGGTGCCCTAGTCTTAACATTCAACTGGTTTCTCGGAGTAAATCCATTTCATTCACGCCAGATAGTCGTTTGATCCTGCATTTTGTGACTTAACGTCAATCACTGATTCATGCGATCAGTGTATACTGATATGATCATGACATTAAGACTGCACGATTGATCTACCAAAAATAGTCGTCCCGGTAGAGTGTTTCGTTCTCGATTATATGCCAATCTCCACATTTTCCTAAGAGAGAGGAGAGCCTTGTTCGCTTTTATCGTCGCCTGCACCTTGTGGAAATTTGGACCATCGGGCTGATCAGTCGATTACCTGTTATACTGTCAACATTGTCGATCGATCCCGTTCCATTCGTGTCACGTTCCGAGTCCATTATTTTTTTTAAAAAAAACGTAGGTGATTATCCAAGTGCAGTGTGTGCGTACGATTCCAACACACTAGATTGTTACTTGCAATTTTTTATAATGACCGGTCTGATCATGCTTTATATAGTTACTGATCAGTTCTCACACATAAATTGAATATCATCCACAATTAATCGCAACTGTCTCATTCCCATAGACTTTCCAGTCGGCCCCTTTCGAACTCTGATTAGAGCTCGTCAGTAGGGCATATCCTTGCCACTGCCGGGACTAAAACGCTGACCATGCTTTCATGAGGCAACCGTGTTAACCACTGCGCCATTGACCTCACATTAGGCACGGCCGAATTATCATATGTGAGCATTCAACCTCATTCGCTTGTGATGCTTGTAATGCTCTGATTTACGAATCGTCTCGATAGGAGACATATTGATTGGCCTGTTTGCGTCAATCAATGGCCTCTCGGCTGTGCTGGAGTTCCAATCCAGGTCATGGCAAGGATATGCACTACTGAAGAGCTCTAACAAGGGTGAAATGCAAGTCTGGTGCTTCTTCCTTTCAAAAGAGGCTGACTGAAAAATCTATGGGTGTGCGACAGCTGCGATCAGTTGTGGGTGATGTACAATTTATATGAGACACAAAAATCTTCTACTACTCACAAGTAGTCACCCACTTTTTCATCTTCCTTCGCCTGCTTTAAGTGAGACATGACAGCCAGGTTTGTCATTAATGTTTCGGCTGGTCACAATTAGCTGTAAATAGCTTAGGTCTCACTGCGCATAACACGAACAAGCCAGCAATAACCGTAGTCTTTTAAACTTGATATCTTGAACATCCATAAGCAATAACGTTTAGTATATTGTTTTACTTGCTGCTTCGTTTTGTGACCACCTTTTTGATAGACTTTGGTTCATAACTTTAAAACAAGTCAACTTGGACCCATCTTGTGATCATGCGATCAAAAATCTAATTTTTCTTAACGTAGCTCATGGTGTTTCTGCGGAGTTAGCGGGTAGGTTAACGATGGTTAGTGGCGGTGCCTGGTAGTCGCTGACTATTTCATTAAGTTGTTATCTGCCGTCAGCGTCGCGGATCTTTGAAGAGCACAACTGAGGCCTAAATTTTCTCAAGAAACTCATAGATTAGTGTGTCTACTTTCCGTTTTGATTTCATCAACTGGCAAGTCAGGGTCATGTAAGCAGGCTTATGACAAGAATCCATCTTTTTGGTTATCTACGAAAGTCGAGTTTGTGTTCAATTTCGATCGATCGTACATGTGTCCATCTGAATGACTAACCCTATGAATTCGGAAGTTGAAAACGATAAAGTGGAAGAAGTGAGTCAAAATATCAAATGGAATGAATTTGATTCTAAAATTCTAGAAAGATAAAAAAAGTCGGATTTGATCCCTAACTGCTCCTCGCTTCATAGATCATCGCCGTAGCCAATGATGAGTGAAGAGTTCCATTCACCTTAACTATTGATATGCTCTACTGTGTGCCCGTTATTGCTTTGTGTTTCTTTTGTACAGTTCGCTGATCGTAAAGAATACACTGTACAAGTCAGTGCCGAATTTCGCGACTACCTGGCTGAGACTGAATTGGAATTACAGGTTTGGGGGCTGTGGACCAATCGAATAAGTCCACCAACGGACACCAATTGCTTGTCAGCCGACGAACACGAACCTCACAGATCTGACTCGAGTCGTGCTGAAAGAGGTCGAATCGTGTTACAACCAAAGTGAGTCGTTTATTGTACTGTCGGCCTGTTTCTCACCTAAAACACAGTTCTTGTGGTCTCCGACGTGTACTTGTGTGAAAATCTCACATTGTGGGAAGCTTGTTTCATTCTTTACTGGGGGCACAACTAGCCTTCTGTGGTCGTACAAATTGTCGCTGTGAAACATTCACGTGTAACTTCGCCAAAAAGAAGTGGATAATTAGTAAACCTAGATCATTGAACTCATCCCAGTACGCGATTTTCGATCGTACCGGTTTATCCGCGTAACTGTTTTGCCAAACAACAAAGGAATTTGTCGACTGGTCCTGCTGTCACATGTATTTCTACAGCCGACTCTGGATTACTTGATAACTGATTGGTACTTATACTGTCAATCAGTTTACACGTTTATCTTTATTGTCTCTAAATCCGACTTAACAAAACGGATATGTGTGAATTTATTCAAGTTAGTTGGATCTACCCTTGGAGCTTGATCGTAGCGGCTATACTCCAACCGAACCCGCCTCGTAGATCAGACGACCGTAAGCCTGGGTTCAGACAACGCTCACTGCTTGTCTCATTCCCAACCTCAACGTCACCTACCTTGGAGTCTACTCTGGTCCTTGCCGTCGCAGCCAGATTTGCGTGACTGACGCACATACTCTCACTCCGCTTGTCATGTAGTTCGGAGTGTTTGACCGTCGACCGTTTGCCATTGTACACGCGTACGCTTTCACCACTGTGACCTTGGGTAGACCGTCGATGTGGTCAGCGGTATGCTGTCCATTACCCGTCCTCATTGGCTAAGTCCATCGTATACCCTGCCATCGGATCTAGCTGGTCATTTCATTTATCAAGTTTTGGACCTACGATCTCCGGGGTTAGCGAGGCGACGAACAGCTATTCACAAGCAATTCGATTTCCACTCACTCTAGGTCCAAGGAGCGAACTTTGTGTCAGTTTGTTTTGTTCCTTGTTGTAGGTTAGCTGGCATCCAGAGTAGTTGTCAGAGGAATTGCTGTTTGCTTGGTTTTGCCTGAGGTTTGTGTACCGTAATATTCCGTTCACCGTTTCGACTGACCTGTTAATCACTAGTCAGTTGTCGCTAGCTAGATACGCAGGCGTAGAACCCCTAATAGTGAAGCTACACTTAAAGCAATGACCGGTGGCAAACTCTCGTCCACATTCATCAAACAGATCAGACACAATACCAAAACTGTTGGGTGCTTATTCCGTCAATCAGCGGCCCGCGTGACATGCAACGGAGTGCTCATAGCCGTTTATCAAGTGTTGCAAGGTAACTCCGCATATACTATGAAGTGGGCTATAGCAAATAAAAGCCGCAACCCAATCCGGAAGGCTCACAATTCCGGACTAAACTCTGTGTCCCACACCTCCTCTACTGGCAGTGTCTAGTGGGAACCTTGATGGATTCTCCAATCTACTCAGTGGGTTTAGATTACTGATGGGTTTAACTCACGATAAGTTAGTGGGATAACACGTGTGTCTTGCCAATCGTTCAATGCAGGACGCGTAACCACTGGCTCGTGCACGCCAGGTAAAAGAGTCAAGTCATTGTTAGTTTTGTGTGTCCCATTATCTACGAAGGTGAACATCGCTCCACGAACTGTCAACAACTATGGCCATAGCAACTATGAGCAGGCCATACGTGGTCCACACACAGTCGCACATCACATTCAACCTACCGTCGGATAAGCCGTGAAAGCTTCTTGTGTGCTTTCCAATGGTATTCAACGATAGCATATACATGTGTATGTAATGTTGATACCGCGGGCTTCCAATCTACGCATAATCCTATTGGTGACGATGTTGGCTGGGTATGTGTCCTTCGCTGAATGCCAAGTTTTCTTCTTGAGAAGCTCGCGTTTCGTGACTTAGTATTTTTCAGTAACTATAAGAAAATGTTACCTCACAAACATAACATTGTTAACAAAACAGCTCTTCCGGAAGCAGAGAAGTGAACAGCCCGAGTAGCAGACATTTGCCACATTCCAATGGAGTGGCACTTTTTATGATGAACAGTGTATTCCGTGAGAATTCGTAATATTTCTTATTTTTGCGAGAACATATCTACATCTGACCTCGCCTTTGGTTTCTACCTTCGAACACACAGACGATACCTGAATGAACAGCTTAACTAGTTGACGGCGGACCACTTGTATGACTGAACGTTCTCGTTCAACGAGGATATTCAAGCCACGTGTGCTCACTCACTCGAAAATTGTCAATCATTGTTTATGAAAGCTCGCTTCACTAAACGAAGGGTTTAGAGGCCATATTGCAACTCGGCTCACAGAGATATGAACAAACATGTTACAGGAAAAGACACTTATGGAGTTATTGAATTTATTTATCTCTTGCTTTTCTAATTTACTTATTTTGATCGATTGACATTCTTTTTTTTTACGCATAGTGGTACATTTAACATTACCTTTAGACAGTGTGAAATACACAGCTCTAAGTGAACTTAACGGTAATTCGTCACTGATTGGAAATCCTAAACATTGAATTGACATCCTACTATGTAGGCATCGTACTCAGCCGCTGGTAAGTGACAGTTTGGCATTGAAGTTCCATCATGCATCTCACAAAGAGCTTTTTTTCCAATGCCTCCATTTTCATATCAATTATAATATGGGTATTTTCCCCATTCATTCTAAAACACTACTTTCCCCCCACTCCAGTCCTCCCAGTCCTCGTTTCATTGGTTTAACGCGTATCCCTCTTTCACACTTACTACATCAACCAACACGGTCTTCAGAAGAAGTAGTCAATTGCGTTGATCCTGATGGCGTAGAAGTACGTACCACAGCATCTATCCACGGTGATCCATCCGGTATTAAATGGTGGGGTTCAGGAATTCAGAGCACAGCTACTGGCAGCCAGCATGCACATCCGGTATTTCCGCTATACAAACCCGGTGCGTCTGATCTGCTTGATAGTTGGATCTCTGCACGAGTCGAACTTCGGAGCTCACGCTCTCAATTTCTAACCGGAGTGAGTCACGTGAGCTTGTCCGGCCTCAGCTAGATTTTCCCTATTTTTATTAATCTGTTACATCTGACCCATCTGGGTGACTATCACTCATTTTGTCACCTGTTCTGCAAAGTATATTGGAGGTCTAGTTTTAACCACAAAAGTTACTTTACAATGACGATTGCTGTTGTAAGGAACATACCTTATTAATATGTCGCATGCAGTTCGGCATAGGAAGCATTGATACATTGTAACTGCAATCCATTGAGAGAAATATATGTGTGCAACTGGATGGTTTCTATAAGTTTATTGGTCGTTCATCGTTTGTCACATTGGATAACATGGTATATTTGCATTGGTTTATGCATCAACGTCGAGGAGGCTGTGTGTCTACTCATTTGTAAAATACTGTTCCTACGCTATAGTAGGTTTGGATTACGAGCTATCATAGTTTGATCGGTGTGTTTCCTCAACAGTCAACTTCTGATCAACAACAGCTCCTTTGTTTTTTTGCTGTTGCTGATATAGAGTGGATCACCGTACTAACTGCTCTGCTGCAATCAGCTCTCGTCTATCCGGATTCACATAGCATTGAGTACAGGCACGCACATAAACTCTTTCACTTTGATGTGAATGGCTAGCTCGATAACTAAAAAACTTTTCTCGCAAACTGTTTCAATATCTCTGTTTGTTTGTATGTTGTGCTCAGTAGTTTTCATTAACGCTGACTCGTCTGGTTTGCATGGAGTGGTGTTGAATTTGTGACAAGTTGTATTTATATCAATTCAAGGCTAGGTGGTTGTAGTTGGAGAGGTTATTTCCACAAATATTGACGTATAAGACTATGGTGAGCATAGGTATGTGTGCAGTGTTATGAAGTGTGTTGTACTAACAACAGTATAGTAGCGAACAAGACTTGCTCTCTGTATTTGATCATCAAGTTTATCCTAGCACACTAAATATGTAGACAGTATTCAATGTAAGTAGGACGGTTGGTCAATGAAAACTGTTATTCATATGTTTGCTAACTGCTAGGCCGTCACAGTTGTTAGGTTGATTGTGTGCGGCCAATGAGAGGCTGTGTCCGCATGAACTTCTTATGAGCTTAATGGTCAGGGTTTTACACTCAAATGATAATGACCCTCGGTTTGTGTACTATACAGGACATGTCTTTCGGTTAAATTCCAATTGGTACCAATGGCATTTTGAACATAACCTTAGGCTGTTGCAAGTTAAGAGGAAGTTCCGTCTTTGAGCCTTGTCCGCCTCACTGTCTGCCGTTGACTACCATAGCCTCTGTCTTGATGTTCAGAATAGAACGGTGGATCTAGTGAAATGTCATTTGTGTTTCTACAACAGTTGTGTTTAAGTCAAACGTCGTACGTTCAAGTTAATTGTATTTCAGACTTCCCTGACACTCTTGCTCAAACAATCATCTCTAGATAATTGTACGTTCTTCCGACGAACGTTGAGGGACGCACGTGTGACCAACGACGCCAAATACCAGAATCAAGTCAAGTCGCTGGTAATCGTGGTACTATTGACAATATAACTAATTACAAAGAACATACCTCAGATCGTTTGCGTTCGCGGGATAAGTTACAATGGTTGGCCGCAATAGGCCGTCAAGGGTCCAAAAGACATGACAAGCGCAAACGCAGGCGACCGACAGGCAATGACGAACCGACGAAATGCGATCGCATTGGTCATGTGTGTCTAAATAGCCGCTGTCCTTCGGGCAGACCGATTAGTCAGCGACAATTTCACGGCGGCCCATAGGAAGACCGTATTCACAGGGGTGGGGAGGGTGAGGGTGACAGATAACAATGGGTTTGTGGGCAGATGAGTGAGGTTCAATGATTGAGGGAGACAGGGTGGACAAATTATTAGTTTTAGACGCGGTTTGTGTGTATAACAATGACAGACGTCTAGTTGGATGGGTTCACGGGGTATAGTGCGGCTGGGTCAATCGAGGGGAATTTTGACCTCCAAAAGTGTCCCACAATAATACTTCGCCTTCACCTCAACTTTACCTAATTTGAAGTAGGTGGACAGTTAGATACCACTGAATGCGGAGTTTACCAATCAAAAATGGCCTTCGTTTAAATTAAAGTTAGCGAAGGTAACAAACAATGTCCTCTAGAGAGCAATGTGGTATTCTATTTCTAATGTTGTTTACCTAATTCGGGCTTTATTGAAATCTAACCTAACGACATGCACGAACTAATACAATTAGTTACCTGCTAATCATGTCGATTGCACCTAGATGTTGTAATCTGTTTTGTTTTAATTGGCGAGTGTCAGCAAGGGCTGTATTCTTAGTCGATTGTGGTTCTATGAGCGGTCACTGGTCTTCTACTAGGATAACGTTTCTCTCATACTACTATGATTACGTAACTTCGGAAACACTTTTTTATGACTTACCAGGCCTCATTGCCTACAGAAACCACGGATTACAGTCCCAGTGGCCGGCTTGGCTGGAACCTCGACAAGGCGGCCGGGCTGACGATGAAGCCCTTGGGATCTTGTGTCGAAGGGCTTTCAAGAGACGATGATGGCGAAACGAAATTTCCCGCGGAAGTGATCGTACAGCAGGCATATCATTTGAAACCAAAGGGGGCAAAGTGAGCTTGGATCTTGAAATTCCGATTCATACACACAGTTTCTATCATTTGTGATTGAACTCCGTTTTTTTGTTTTGAGTTTCACCATGCGACTTTTACATCTCACAATACCGCTCTTCCGTTATTCGATTTCGGTAAAAGATGATGCCGAAAGTTTCTGTGGAACCGCTTTATATTCCTGGAGAGTAGTACACGCTAAGCTGGTCGCAATGAGTGAGCAAGTTGAAACGAAACATCTACACCTAAGTGTTAGTATTGCTCAATGACTTGAGCTAACAACCATTGTAACCGACACAGGGAAGCAGGCGCTTGTGTCGAATTTGGTCAGAGCGTCCGTCGAGTTTTAGCAAACTAATCCACTTTTCAGTGATGCAAAGTGAGCGTTTGCCACCCTATTCCACAGAGACGCCTGGCAATGTAAACCCCACAAAGTTTCAGGGCTTCGATATGGTGTTTCTATTTTCATTCTGCCTCTCTACTTAGTGCTAGAGAAACCCCTTAATTTCTCCCAAGCCGACACAAAGCTACATGACGCAGAATTTGAGACGCGCAAGAGTATTGTCAACACTCTCGAAAGTAGAGAAAGTATGGAATAATCTGGTTAGATATGGTTTATGCTGACTATGTTCTTTTACAGAACAGTGTACGACATTTAGAATACGTTTGACTAAGTTCCGTCTCCGTCTGCTACCTTGCATTCTTAGCGAGAATATGATGCAGTTGTCCACAACTTTCCGTACGACATGTGAAAATAAGATCTCATCGCAGAACCTTGGACGTTGCTTTTGTCGACACTGCTGAAAACAAGGGCTCTTGTTAATATAATGCAGCACGATATGATAATCCATCCGAAAGATGGTGCTCCGGGTGACTGTTTCTGGTAGTACGGGTGTCAACGTTAACTTCCGTATATGGTGTAGAGATTGCCTTCATCAAGACCATGCGATGCTTAGCGAATACAAACGTACGATAGGGTTTCCTCGTTCTCCACAGGAGTTTCAGATTTTCTACAACATTCTATCCCACTTCGAAAGCACCTCAAAGTATATGCAGTTGTGTACCCTCCTCATTTCGTCAGAAAAATCCATATCGATATCCATCCAGTGATAAACGACAGCAAATTAGACTGTAGTCTCGAGGGGTTGATGAGTTTGTAACGGAAACATTGCTTCAGGTTAACGGTTTTATTCGACATTTGAATTTTAACCCAAACATACCTAGTTCCACGCTTCACTCGGCCAACAATGCGATAGTTACTTGAGGATCGGTTTCTTTTGATTCGCGGACCACCTTGACTGGAGTTATAGATTCAATATTCTGTTTATTTGAAATCAAGTTTCGGAGCCTAACTTCTTTATGACTGGAAATTCGCGAATTCTGCTAATGACATATTTGCCTCCTTCCTCTCTTTTGTGTTCAGCATCGTTGATCATTGCGTAAACGTTAAGTAGAAAACACTCTCATGGCTGATTATTAGAAATGTTATTTTGGCGCAAATCAACATTCAGTTCAGACCTTTTGTCTGTGCGTTTCAGCCTCTAAGACTTGTTTTGCTGACGCTGTTTTGTTCAATTTCTTCCACGGGCTGGATTTTGTCACGGATAAGATGTTTTGAAGTGATTTTTTCAGCCAAAAACGCTCTAGCCTCTGCTGACTGTGTGAAACTTTCTTACTCTAATTAACCACTAGCATACCGATCTCATGTATGGGAGCATATTTGGTCAAGGCACTAACGTACATCTGGATTACGACAATGAAACTTGCTAATCATTGCAGAAGTCAGTGAAGAAACTATTGATAAGCGACATGACAATTGGGTCTTCTCTGAGTTAGGAAATGGTCCGCTTACAGTTGTTATTTTCTCTATATTATGGCAGGGTTATGTAGTTGGAGCTGTATTTTGTTGATGTTAGCATATGGTTTCCCACCAGGAGGTATTTTCGCTTGCCAAAAGTTTGCACTGCCTACATGTAACAGAACTGATGCATTACCAACCCGTATATCAGTCACTGAATTCGGAATTATTACGCCACTGTGCAGTGCGATCCATTTACATAGCCTCACAAATGATTGGAAGTCGTTTGCATTCATCATGGTTTAATCAGACACCATATTTATGTTAACCTGTTTGTTGATGTTTTTTGTGAGGGCGATGGCTTACATCTGAATAAGATTTGTAACGGTCAGCTGAGTGCCTGTCTCAGCGCCTGGGGTTTATTGCACGTACTTCCAGATTTCGATTGAACCGCCATTCTTTGTTAGACACATGTTTGTCGTTCCCTCAACATTTCGGACGGCGTGTTCATACACGATTGACAGCTATGGCAGTTGATTAACCGTGACAAGCGGTAGATACCATAGATGAGGTATGCAATGAATCACAGGGAAATGTGAAGAATTTGTGGATCTTATAAGCCATCAGTCAGCTAGTGTTGTTCTTGGCGATGATTTTATAGATCAACTTTTCACGAGATGATAGCTGGTGGCATCCATTTCCAAATAGGCTTGCTATAATGACAAATGCCAAGTGGTGCCTGTACGGATGTTTCCCACGAATGACTTGTGCTGGGGTTTTACAGACCACCGTTGTTCACTGTAAATCCAAAAGAACAGGAGGAGGATATCCTGGAAAACCTACTGTTGCCTGAAGTCCATTTGTCGAACCAGTTGTCAGTTGTGCGGGTGCCGTGACCCCTCCAATGTGTTTGTCCATTGCCTGTCTCACTTTGCACGTTTGTACTGCCCTATATATAGCAAATGCACACTTCAAAGCGCTTTGGCGTCCCCCCTGACCGGTTTTTCCCTAGTGTATTGATGACTGACTCGTTTCATTACATGCAGCGTGTGGAATGCAACCGAGCGTGACCAAGATGCGATCATCACCCCGGAAGATGGTTACGTGTTTGTTACGTTCCCTGTGGATGGCGATCGAACTGGTACGCTTAGTGCGTTCGATGGACTGTGGGCGCGCATTGTGCAGGCCCGTAATTGTCGAACCCCGCATGGACGGGTGGCTGTGACCACACGCGCTCGAAGTGGCAGTTCCGTTTGTTGGAACTATCATCGTTTCGTTCGACTTCCTTTGTGGTTGGTGCAAACGGCTACTCGACGGGTATGTCTCTGAGGTAGATGTGCCATTTACATTCTTACTTCTGTTAGAAGGTCATACGCTATATGCATTATAGTTCAAGTTGTTATTGATCCTGATAGTATTCCACGAAGTTGTGCGGTGATAAACGGATACGAGTGTACAAAGAAGAAAAACTGTCCCACGCAAAAGTTGACCGCGTCCTTGATTCGTTCATTTCTTCCACTATTAACTAACGGCCCCATTTTTCCATCAATGTTCCAAATACTGATTGATTATCGCTTCAGCCTTGAATTTCCGCTTGTTAACTTGCCTTTTACGATCTCTTTGTCACGTAAAACGATCGAATATAACATTCACGGTTTCCCGACTGTTATCGCTTCTACTTTGCCCCAATAATCCTCGTCCGTTTTTATTTTCATCACATTTATGTACGGCCATGGAAAATTAAGCGTATACAATGTTTCTGTTCTACAAAAAAACCAAATACCAGTGCGTTTCTAGTTGTACGATGTTCCATGTGAAAAGGAGTATTGAACTGTTCATAGACAACCTAATTAACTGGGTATATAATTCTATATATCTGTTCAGAGTGTCACTGATGACTAACGACCAGTGCTTTCAAATTGACGATGATGCTAAGCATTTGAAACATTCGGTGCATTTACAGAACAAAAAGACCAGCTGCGATTTACAACCATGTAAATTTTAGAAATCACTTTCAAATCCACGCATGTTTTGGTTACAGATTGCTCTCAGTTGTAAAGGTAACCAGATACACTTGTTTTCCCTGCAAAATGTCGTATGTCTTGTTGAACCAAATCTGAGCACGTGATTTCCCGCAGGTCAGTGAGCCGTGTCATTTACTTTCCAATGTAAAGCGTGACCAGTACTGCAATTTATTTGCTAGGTTTTAAATAATCATCCATTACTTACCCAAAAAAATAGAAATGTACAGTTGCATGTGTTTGTACAGGCCATTACTATACCCAGTCATTTATGTTAAACAGCGTTTCTTCTTCCAGGATAGAAAAGTATTTCGATCACCTTTCTTTTACCTCAAATAGTTGGAAAGTGAACTGAAACCAATCGGCTGTTCATGACCGCTTTCCACGCTTGAAATAGTCTCATTTGTACTATTTTGAAGAGAGATCAGAAGTCGGTACCGATCTGCGTTTACATCTTCGACTAGTTTTACTCATCTGACACTTTTGGTTCGACTCCGTTATTTTACAGGTGCTGGTATTTCACGTCTGGTTTCAAAAAGATTTGGGGGTTGGTCCAACGACTTCCGAGGTTACTGATGCCTGTGAGACCGATCCGCATATGGATCAGTTGGGTGTGGAACCGGAACTTATCGGGATTGCCTCAGTGGATCTAACCTCATTGTCCAGTCTGTTTACTCCAACAGCACCTCAAGGCTATCACGACACCAACGGAGCCGGATTGGATCAAATTTATGGATGGTATAACGTAATGAACAGCTCTGGTTTGGAGAGTGGTCAAATACTTTTGGGTGTCAAACCTCTTGTTCCCGGTATTCAATCGACGCTTCAACGATCATCACATCACGGGAGTTTGGAACTGTTCGATTTCGGATTAGACAGGGTACGTCGTTTTATCCGTCATCCTATAGGGAAATCGGTCCCACGTCACCAAACACGATCTCTTTTTTTAATGGTTGATATGGATTACTCTTTCATAACCTTATGAAACTGAAAACGTGTATGTGTATTTCCGAAACAAATCCATTTTTGATAGATGTAAGAATCCTATATCATATACACAAGATAATTGCGTCGTCCTGATCTCTCTCAGGCAAGGAAATGGATAGTATATTGCCTTTGACTATCATTACGGCTATGACGCTGCTGGCAATTGCACAAAGGCGAGAAACAGATGTGTTCAGCCACAAATGGTATGGCTTCAACGTGTTACTCCTACGCTGCATATTCCTTTGCTATTATTCCTATGCGGATCCAGTAGATCGTTTTCGTTTCATGATCCACGGGTCTCTTTGCACGCCGTTTCGTTTTTGTTCGAGTGTATAACTGATAACGGGATTCGAACTTGCAGACTTCCTACTGCAAGGCAGCTTGGCCTGGTATTCTAAGACAAGATGTATTAATGATTAACATACTATTATAGTGTAGCTTTATTTCGTAATCCCCGAAATGATAAGTGACAAGTTTCAGTCCTTTTTAACGCAGTGGTAGAGATTTCATAATCTTTGTACAAACCACTTTATGGGCACTTAGACTTTCCTCCTACAAATGGTAGATTTCGATTGGCACATGTTATTTTGAACGTGACCTTCTGGAGTATATTAATGAAATGATCCAAAGTGAATTCAAAGCTTAAATCATAGAAATATTTTCCATCGCTTACAGGTAAGTACGAACCCACTACTTCAAATTTATAAATGCGGTATCTGTGAAACCATATGCTTGTGTGTTTGAGTTTGTGGTTTAGTTAACTGCCAGATGAGTTGCTCAATGTTGGTGAGTTAAATATTTAACCACATTGGCGGCAGAGTTCACACGTTACATTTTAGTCCTACGTGTCTGTTTGACTGGTAGCATCCTTTTTCAAGTCAACCTGAACCGGTAACCGATACTGAAGGATGCTTGTGTACACACGGCTTTCACAATATTCACTGTAAACCCCGACGGAATAACACCAGAAAGCATGCTATTAGGAGCTTTTGGGATCCATCCGACTTGGGCTCGTTAATCACAGTATAGGCTAGTGTGAACATGAAGAAGTTCTTATATCTCAGAAACAAACAATAGAGAGAGATTTCAGTGGTAAATCTCAGGCTAGAGAAACAAACTGAGAATTTCAGGTTCGAACATCACTCACATTTGACCGCAGCCTTCGCGATCCAAATCTTTGGCTACTCATCAATAATCTAATATATCGCATAACAGGTTTAATGAAATCGGAGATTTCGACCTGTCTCAGAAGTCCTAATCGCGGGGTTATCGATTGGAGTTAAAAGGACAGTAACTGTGTCTCCATTTCGAGACGATCGGGCAACCTGATCACTACTCACAAGCGAACGCGGTTCAGCATCACAAGCGAAAGTGGTTGAGCGTTCACATATGATAATTCTGTCGTGCCTAATGTGAGGTCATTGGCGGAGTGACAAACACGGTTGTCTCATGAAAGCGTGGCGAAAGTTCTAGTCCCGGCCGTGGCAAGGATATACACTACTGACAAACTCTAACAAAAGCGACATTCGATTCTAGCGCGTCTTTTCGATAGAGGCTGGCTAGTAGGTCTATCTGAAGGCGAAGGCTGCGATCAATTGTGATTGTTGTTCACCTTGAAATTAGCCAAATCCCCGATTACTCATCAGTAACCTGAGAATATAGAACAAGACGTCTCATGAACGTATACCGGTGCATCCAGTGTAGAATGACGAAAATTGACGTGCTTAATCTTCGACCAGGATACAATAAGTTAACAAAGTTGAAGATAAAAAATAACAGGCTACTAGGATCCGGAGAGCGACGACGGGAGTCGCTGACTAGTGCATACTGATGGGTGAGTTTTTGGCTCAGGCTACACTATTCCCACCATGTACATGTGAAGTCAGTTTAAAAAATGAATAACTGTGCATATCGCGACACATCTTTTAGTAATATTCTACTTTTTAACCAGTCGGCAACAATCATTCTATTACGTCTAGCTAATACTAGTCAACGAGTTGATCTCACTCGTGTAGTCTAGATATAATCTAAAATTGGTCGTACGTGATATTTAAGGCATCGCTGAATCGATTTCCATTCGGTTCGCACAAAGAGTTTGTGCAAAGGTTTTTCAGTTATAGTGACCAGAAATCACATCGTCAGCCCGTATTCTCACCCGAAACCCTTGCCGTAAATGCATGGCGTGTGAAACTACGAACCAATCGTATATATTGATGACTGTCCATTAGCATGGCTGGACTTCCGTTGTTTAAAGTCTTCAATACTTTACACATTCTACTAAATCT
Source organism: Paragonimus heterotremus (assembly GCA_013368495.1). Taxonomy (NCBI): domain Eukaryota; kingdom Metazoa; phylum Platyhelminthes; class Trematoda; order Plagiorchiida; family Troglotrematidae; genus Paragonimus; species Paragonimus heterotremus. The sequence goes on along the minus strand of LUCH01000886.1, from coordinate 64,966 downwards.
TTTTTCTTTGTGTAGATATGCTTTTAATTAGTTTGAAGTTCTGTAATTTTACTGAGGTCATAGTAAACCAGCGAGCACAATTAATAATTAGTTTTCTCCGAAGAAGATCAGACGCGTTGCTAAAGGGCTGCTTGGTAAAGTTTGTTTGAATGGTCTTTATGGAATATGAATTCTGCACAGACGTATGAAAACTAGCCACTATGAAATTATGCAATCGCCCTATGGTCGTGGCGTTCAGCTGACACATTCATCCTAGTTTGTATGGTCATGCAGAAGTCAAATGTTACGACAATTACCCGTCCGAATTATCAGTATTCTAAACGAGAACTGATCGTTACATGACTACGCCTTACGTTCGTAGCCATTCGTTTTGCTTTTGCACTCTCCACTTCATGCCACGAAGATGTGAACTGACAGACTTTGAGAGAGATTATTTTAATGTTACAGCAAATATGATCAAGCATACAAAAATTTGTCTGAAATCTCCAAAGGTCTAAAGATGCTGCTGCGCGTTATATGGGGTTAGTTTGTGCTGCAGAGAGAAGTGTTTCAGAG